>APFE031710427.1:20271-31563 GCA_000404065.3 Pinus taeda | reverse complement strand
TGCGCAGTCAGATCAGTGCAAGGGGTGTACTTTGGGGAAGTTTGTGAAAGCCACCTTTCACAAGAAGGATAGCCGCGCCACGACGATCCTTGAGAGAATTCACACAGACGTGTGTGGACCTTTCTCAGTTGCTTCGACAGCAAAACACAGGTATTATGTGATTTTTGTTGATGATTTCTCTCGTAAGTACTGGATCTTCTTCATGCAGAAGAAGAGCGAGACATATTCAAAGTTCTGTGAATTCAAAGCACTGGTCGAGAAGGAGTCGGGGAAGAAGGTGAAGGCTCTTAGGAGCGATAATGGTGGTGAATACATCTCGGACGAGTTCAAGGATTTATGCAAGGCAGAAGGGATTCGTAGAGAGCTCATAGCTCCCCATAACCCACAGCAGAACGGGGTAGCTGAGCGGAAGAACAGAACGATTGTGGGTGCTTCACGGGCAATGTTGCATGATCAGGGCCTACCCCTTCACTTGTGGGCGGAAGCATGCAATACAGCATTTTATGTGCAGAACCGTTGTCCTCATAGGATACTTGGCATGAGTACACCTTAGGAGACTTATTCTGGTAAGAAGCCTGATCTTTCTCATTTGAGGATTTTTGGTGCTAACGTTTACATGCATGTGACGAAGGATGCCAGAAAGAAGTTGGAGTCGACTGCAGAGGTTGGGATATTTGTGGGGTACACTGATACGCCCCACAACTATCGTGTGTATTTGCCAGACAATGGTAAAACTGTTGTGCGAAGGGATATAAATTTCAGGAGGAGAAAGCCATGAAGTGTTCGCTTGAGAGGGAGCTACACTTGCATGTGGATGAGGAGCTATTTGTTCCTAAGGATGAGCCATAGGACAAGGTTCATGGAGTGGAAGAGACCACTCATGCAGCGCCAACCATCAGAGGGCGAAAGCGCTTGACAGAAGCTGAGCGACTGGCTCAAGATGTAGAAAAAGTTGTAGGACCACCTATAGCCCAACGCAGGCAGAGACAGTCACCTGATCGGTACACTGGATACATGGCTCTTATGAGCAAGTGTGTTGTGACTGAGCCATCCTCTTTCGAGGAAGCTGTGGAGGATCCCGCATGGGTAGACGCCATGGTGGAAGAGTATGATTCTATTGTCAGAAACAGTGCATGGGAGATTGTTCCTAGACCGGAAGGGAAATCAGTGGTGGGTTCGAGATGGATCTACAAAGTTAAGCAGTGGCAGCTGATCAGGGAGTGTGGAGAAGTACAAGGCAAGATTTGTTGCCCGAGGCCTTTCACAGATTGAGGGGATCGATTATGAGGAGACCTTTGCACCTGTCGCAAGGTATTCTTCCATACGGACGATTCTTGCTCTCTCAGCGCAAATGGGATGGCACATTCATCAGATGGCTATGAAGATTGCGTTCCTCAACGGAGTCATTGAGGAGGAGGTGTACATTGAGCAACCCGAAGGCTTTGAAGTCTTCAGTAGCGAGTCGCATGTGTGCAGGCTCAAGAGAGCGCTGTACGGGTTGAAGCAAGCACCACGTGCTTGGTACACACAAATAGATAGCTATTTCACAGGACTTGGATTCTCCAAGAGCGAGGTGGATCCTAACCTATACCAGATTGTGGTGGAGGGTAAGTTGCTTATCATTGTACTGTATGTTGATGATTTGATTCTAACGGGTGATGAGCTGTTGATATTGTCATGCAAGAAGGATCTTGCTACAGAGTTTGAGATGAAGGACTTGGGCCTCCTTCACTATTTCCTAGGGTTGGAAATATGGCAGCGCAGTGGTGGACTGTTTGTTTCTCAAGGAAAGTATGCTCGGGAGATACTGGAGAAGTTCAACATGCATGGCTGCAAGCCTACTGATACTCCTCTTCCTGGAGGTTGGAGGAAGGAGGATGCCACTTCGGGAGAAGAAGTGGATGCCACTGTTTATCGATAGTTGGTGGGATCGCTGATGTATTTGGTCAATACACGACCTGATATATGCTGCAGTTAACCAGCTTTCACAAGCTATGGTTAAGCCTACCAAGCTCTTCTGGAAGGCGTGCAAGCATGTATTGCGCTACTTGAGAGGCACATCGGGATATGGTTTGTGGTACAGACAGGAGGATGAGGTGAAACTATGTGGCTTCACGGATGCAGATTGGGCAGGGAGCCCAACGGACAGAAAGAGCACATCAGGAGGGGTCTTCAGTATTGGATCGACAGCAGTTTCTTGGTACAGCAGGAAACAGAGATCCGTGGTACTCAGTTTAGCGGAGGCCGAGTATATGGCAGCAAGTTTGGCTGCATGCGAGGCTATATGGATGAGGAAGATCCTAGTTGGTTTGTTCGGTTTTCATTTGGATCCTACTGTGATTTACTGTGATAACCAGAGTTGCATTAAACTCTCGGCTAATCCTGTATTTCATGATAGATCTAAACATATTGACATCAGGTACCATCATATCAGAGATTGTGTGCAGCGGAGGATCATGTTACTTTCGTACATTCCAACGTAGGATCACGATGCTGATATTCTGACGAAGGATCTCACCAGGCGAAAATTCGAGTACCACCGAGGCAGGATAGGGGTTGTTGATAATCCATATCTTGTCGAGAGGGAGTGTTGAGATTGCAACAAGATGATGGAGCTTAGCGAAAAGAGTCACCTTCACTAAGTGGGCCCGCAAGCTATTTTTGGCGCAAGTCTATTTTTAGACTATGTCTATTTTTAGACATATGGATCATGTCTATGGATTGCAGGTTGTTGTTTATGGATGATTGATCAAGTTGGGAAAAATAGATGGACTTCTATTTTTGATGAAAATATGAGTAATCACAGTGTGAGTGATCAAGTCTATTTTTAGACTGGCTGTCAAAAATAGAAAAGTCAAACATTATTATCTCACAATAATATTTGGACTATAAACTTAATCTTATTCTCTTGGAGCACTTTAGTTTGAGCTACAGAGGTGGCACATGCAGCTGTCAGAAGGAAATACGCTTTTCTTATGATTCAGTTGAGTTGTTGCATGCATGACTTCAGTTAGAACTCAATCAGTTGAGTTTGGTGGAGTTGATTGTGGAGTTGATGGAGTTGTGTTCAGTTTAGCTTTGTTAAACTGGTTGTATTTAGTCTAACTGGAACATAGACTAGAGATGAGTTGGGTGAATTAGTTATTAATTAATTCACAAGTTATCAACTCATAATACAACTAATGAATACATCAGTTAATGCAGTTGCATGTCAGTGCATGTTCAGTTCAACAGGGACAGGTGGTAGAGAATCAGATTGCTATCAGTTGTGACTATAGTTGTGCACCAGATCTTGCACAATCAAGGGATTGAGTATGCCAATGAGTTTGCCCACATATTTGCCCACATTTGAGCTTATGCTCACGTCCACAAAGCGTGAGTGACTATTTTGCAGGTGAAAAACGAGTTTGGTGAGCCATTCTTATCAGTTCTTGAGCAGGTATTGAGCAGTGGAGGCAGGCAAGCAGTCGAAGAGATTTGGAGATCAGATCTGAGCTATATTGTGTGTAACAGAGGTGGAGATACTTATGAGAAGTATTATGTTGTGTAATGTTACATGACTCAATCATTAATATACAGATAGTTGGGGTTTTTAGCGAGATGCTTTCCCGGGGATACATACCGTGTTAATGTGTGAATTCTCTTGATGTTTTATTGTTATTGATGCTGCTATATTGATGATCAACGTAGAGGAGCTTATGTATTGTGTATGTTTTCCGCAATAGTACATGATCAGGATAATCTCCATTGAATATGTGTTAAATTATTCAAAATTTCTACACCATGTGTTGTCCTTTTTCCTTCTCTGCTCTTTGATTTTAATAATAATTTTCAATTAATTTATTCTTTCTTGTTCTCTTATTAGAATAAGATATTTATTTATATAGGTGGTAAAAAGATTTTCAAGACTTAATTAATTAGCATAGTGGATTAATTAATATAATATTTTACCATAATAAAGGAATTTTAAAGAATGATGCCAATTATCCCAGTTGAACTTTAACAATTGACATGAATCAGAAGTTTCCTTCTTCTTTCTCAGTAGTTCCTTAATAACTTTAAAATAAAGTTTAATAAGAAAGTGCCCCATTTCGATTCTGTTAGGTCTTTTACTTTAGTTTTAAGTCATTTTTCTAACTAACTGTGTAGGTTAGACTTTAATAATCAATTTTAAGTTTTTAGTGTTTCATTTAATAATATTAATTTGTGTTAAATTAAGCCTTAGGTAATTATTGGTATAGTGTAATAATTAATTTAATATGTTTCACCTTGATGAAGAAATTTAAAGAATGATGATCTCATTATAACTTTAACATAAATTGAATAAGAATTCTTGACTGAGCAAATAACTTTAAAATAATTTTAAATAACTAACTAAGTAGGTCAACACTTAACAAACAAATTTAATTTATTTAATAATATTTGTTGGTATTTATGCTATATAACTTAAAATAATAATAAATCTATTATTATTTAAATATAAACAGTTAAATTTAATTTAATATAATATAATTTAACAAAACTAACTTTTGAATTAATTGAATTTCCCTATCCCTCGGTCGAGTACAGTTTCCCGGTCAAATATAGTTGTTTCCTGGTCACATATAGTCGTTTCCTAGTTAAAGATAGTTGTTGGATGATCTGCACTCTGTGTTTACACTGCTGCCATGGTCTGGTTCTTCAACTTGTCTTGACGATGAACCACACTTGTTGGTGGTTCGAAACGCGTCAACAAAATGAAATAAGATGTGATTTTTACCGAAAAATCTTTTCTATAAATTTGTTTTTATCGTTTTGACGACTTTTAAAATTAGGGTCGCTCATTAGCGAGCTGACCCACCTGCTTCAGGTAGGGCGGGTCGGTCGGTGGGTGGCTCGCCCACCACATAATATTTAACTATATGTCGTTGGGGGTTGTGGGGGTGGTAGCCCGCCACACCATTTTAATATTTTTTTTAAATAATAATTAAAATCTCGGTGGCAGTTTTTAAGGGTAACTAGACAAATTAAAGAGGTGACAAATTCACCATTATGGTGGGTAGATTTCATGCATCGAGAAATTCCAAATTGTTGCCTCGTTAGTGGCTACTACTAGGCCTAGTTTGACTAGAACTTTGACTGTCCATAACTTTCACACACGAACTCGGTTGAGGTGTCCTCCGCGTCGTTGGAAAGCTTGTGTCAAGTTTTTCGATTTGACCCTCATTCCACTTCAATATAATGACATTGATTTTTTTAGTTTTTTCAAAACCGCTTCTATTTTTGGAGCCACTTGGATCAATCACTCAACATTTATCATAAGGAACCAAACATTTTATTTTGAACTTGCCCATGGTCAAGTGTTTTTGGATTTTTTCAATTTGTTTCCATTTTGAGATGGGGGTACCGCTAACCCACAATTCACACCCATATAGTATCGCTGGACAAATTGGGAGTCCAAAAAGCACTTTAATCGTTTTCCAATCCGATAATTTTGCCTCTCTACATCTATTTTGAAGAGCATATAATGCTTTCCATCCTCCTAAACTTCTCTTCGTTCTGTAGTCCTCCTAATTAAGCTTGTTGTTGAAATCAATCTTGAGGTACTTGTGCTCATTTACTTCTTAAAAAATGTTACCCTCAAAGAAGAATACATTGATAGAATTGTGTTGTCATTGATGGCAAAGGAAAAGCATTAATGGCCAAGGCAAAGAAGATGATGACAAAGTTGTTGCAACGCTCAGATGTTTCTAAGCCGATTAGTGAGTTAATTGGTAATGGTGCAAAGAATTTGAAGCTATTTATTGTACAGAAAATCATGTCAAATGCAGATGGAACCCACTTAGATTGCTAGAGCTCTAAAAGAGCTTTCTAGTGGTATATGGAAGTTCAAAAATGGTGGGCTTGGATTAAAGGTTAGAGCCAGTCAAAGTTGAGGACCCCAAAGTCAAAGTTAACAAAGCTAAAGTGGTTGGAGACCCTTTTGGCACATAGCTAAGTTTGGCACACAACCAAACATAATGGATTCTTTGGCAGAGGCGCTATCCAAAGCCTTGGACAGACATGGAACAAACAATGCAGCGATAGGGAGAATATTGATTGGCCCAAGGCAAAGTCCACACAACAACTTAATTCGACAAAGGTAGCCCAATGAGTGTACCCCCGAGAAACCTTAAGGAGTGCTTATGGAACTAGCGAGATGACGTCAGCTAGGAAGAGGTGCCCTAACAATTACAGTGACAATAATAGTTTATTGGTGGAAGATTTAAGTGAGAGGCCCCCACATGATAACTAACCCTGCAAAGTCTTTCCTAGAAGAATTAAAGGTGCATGCTAAGGGAGGCCAGGGGTGAGTCAAAGTCGGGACAACATAGCGAAGCACGAGCCAATGGAATTACAGTTGGGCTAGCGTGGCAGAGTTAGTAGCAAGATAAGGGTTTGAACTCTATGGTTTTATGAAAATAATTTAGCAAGGAAATCAGTGGAAAAACAAAGGCCTCGGGACCCTTTCTCTCTCCTCTGACAAAAGGACAAGTGGCAACGTATTATTCATCACATATAACGTTAACACTAGACAAATAAGTGGTGGAAACATGGCAGGTGTTTTTGGTATATTTAAGTATTAGAATGAACCATTTCCAAGTGACACATTTCGCCACTCCATTTCCACTTTCAAAAACATAATTTAAACACTCGCAAGATTTGTTGAACCTTTTGGTCCGGATTCTAGCCAAAATTAGTTGTCCACACAATTCCTCCACCTCGTAGACTTGTCTACAAATTTACACTTAACCTATGCGGGGTTAATGCCAATTTTTACTGGTTTCTTAAGCTCGTAATTTCAATTTGAAATAATAAAGAGAGATATTAATTTGAAAGGTGCCATGGTTGGTGATCGAATTTGACGTTATTTGAACGTCTTTTTCCACTCGAAAACATGTGACACTCAATAACATAATTGAAATCTATATAGCTTTATTGTGTACCCCACGTGTGTTTGTCTTTTTGTTTTGTATTTTGGAGTGATTATACTGCATTGTTTTTATGGGTCCCTCCATTTTGACGTGTATCGCAAAAGTCATTGTCATGGTTTTCAATAGCCAACTGTATTCCACGGTATGCGTGTATTATAGTCAAATTCACTTTAACAAACAACATTTATGGGCTGCAACGTATTGTCACCTACTGTGGTTAGAGTCAAAGTCACTTTCACAAACAGCATTTATGGATTGACGTGTATTTTTACCATTTATGGATGTAATAAAAGATAATATATGGCACCGTGATGTTATTAAACTCCACCTATTTTCACCTGTGGCAAGAACGATAGTTGCACTGTATTTATGATACACGTGTGCCCTAGGCAAATTCAATCTCATAAGCCACAATTAGAGTGGGCACTAATTCTCAAATATTTGTCCTTAGTCTGTATATATAATTTGCTCTGGCTTGTTTTTAACGATGGGAAGGGTTCACCTGCTGTACGTTCCAAAAATTAAACACAGTTTTTTTTTGAAATTTGTTTTATTATGTATTATAATTGGGGAAATTTGTATTAGAAAATGGAATTGTTTTGGCGGATTTTTTGGAAAGTTTTAAGGTTTAATTTTTCTAAAATCTGATATGAATTTATTGAAATCACAAGATTGATAGGTAAATTTTACATAATATAAGTTTCTTAGGTGTTTTTCATGGTACTGAATCCATATATATAGTCAAAAAACTAGTTTAAGTAACACAAGTCAAGATTTCACCTCAAATTTTTCCACTGGATTCAGACTGAAAACTCCAAAAAATCACACTATAAACAACTCCAAAATATAAAAATAAAAATTATTGACATAGTTAACAGTGAACAAAAATAAATATATACACAACATGGCCCGCACATCAATAGTAAAGTGATAGAAAACAATTAATTGATGGGATATGACAGAGGACAAAAATATATCGTAAAAAGGATGGCCCAGACAAATAATTGAAAATTAAGTAGTGAGATGAAGCTACCCTTCCCACTAGAAAATGAAAATTAAATAGTGAGATGAAGTTACCCTTTCCACGAGAAAATGATTTTGAAAATCAACTACTATTGGAAATTTGTTTTGAAAATCAAGTACTTTGTCACTTCCAAGTCAACTACTTGTGGATTTTTTTATTATCAGTGTTTGTAAAAAGATAATATGGTTTTTTTATATAGTGTTTGTAAAAAGATAATATGCTCACTGATGGAGACGGATGATAGAGTGTCTTTTGGTTGTATCTTTTTGCTCACAAATAGTTCAATAAATTGAGTTTAAAAATACGTATATATTTATTTTAAATATAGATTTAGCATAAATTCACAGAGATCCAATTTTTTATTTATTTTTATTGTTAGATTTATTTATTTTTTAAGTGATGTAATAAAATTTCAACTTTTTCGATTTTTATTATAGATAAACAGAATTATACATCATATTAGAGTAACTCAAACACCTTGAAAATAAACACTGATGTTATATAAACACAGCTTTTATATATATATATATAATTTGTGTTTTTGTAATATATATATCTTACTCAGATTTGTGTTTGGTGGTGTGAGCATTAGTGGCTTGCATTAAGTTTGTCCAATTTCTGGTTACCTTTCTCACAGGATTTTGGACTGTGCCGGCATTGGTTGAGAATTGCACATATTGTTAGCCTGCAGAGAGAGTGTTAATATGGGATTCTTAATGTATTATTTAGTCCCTGCGATTGTCGGTGGGCTCTTCTCCATTTTCATGGACAAGGTTGCTGTTCCTTACATCAAAGTTGCGCTTTTCTCTGGAAAATTCTCTCCAGCGTGTCAAGGAGCAGAGTCCCATATGCTATAAACAGTTGCATGAGCTCAGAAAAGCATCTGGAATAGTTGAAGAGCAACTAGAATGGTGGAACATTTGTTCTCGTTACCGAAGGAGCAAAGCTATTGCCAATTTAATTTCAGATATCGAGAAACATTTGAAATTGGTTCCTCTGATTCAGTTGGATTGCGTAATTTCGAAGTTATTGGAGATTCTGCTCCCTCCACCGCCACCGCCACCGCCACCGCCGGTGCCACCGACACTCCCTGGATTTATTCAGGGCAGCGGTTTGGACTCTGGAATTGTTGGTTGGGTCATAACCTCTGTGTTGCTGGTAACGTTCTTCTATATTGGGAGGCTTCGTAACTTCCAGAAAAAGTTGGAGTCTTTCAAAGATCTATTGAACAAGATGAAGCCTTTCATCCGGCATATCGGAAATGGGATGAATGAGATCCAACGAGGTAACGATGCAAGCAACTGGCTTAACAATGCAAACAATTGGGTTGTCGCCATGAATGTCATTATTAAAAAGGGAGATGGAATAAACGACACGTGGTCACCGATTGCTCGTTGTAGAAAGAGCAAAGAGATCACAAAGCTCATTTCAGAGATCGACGCGCATTTGAACAAGCTTTCCTGGATTAACTTGGAGCTCTTATTTCACGAGATCGAGCGCCCGAGGAGTAGGAGCCACCCACCACCACCTCCGCACCGACCACCTCCCCAGATCGAGCGCCCGAGGAGCCACCCACCACCTTCCCAGGAGACCGAAGGCTCCACAAGCCACCCACCACCGTCGCAGGAGACAGAAGGCTGCACGAGCCAACCACCACAGGCTTTACAAGGTGTTTGCATTGAGAGATTTTTATGCTTTACAAGGTGTTTGCATCCAGAGATTTTTATGTTGAGGGTAGATTTTGGAATATGGTTTTATGTTTAGGGTAGATTTTTGGAATATGTTAAAATTGCAAGAGAGGGGTGAAAAGTCAAACAATTGATTTTATGGTAAGATTTTGGAATATTTTCAAAATTTGCTATCTATATAATTTGGAGAATTTGCATTTGATATGATTAACATTTTTTATTTTGGATTTTGAATTAATGAATGAATAATATTGTAACGTCTATAAGACTAAAAATAGTCTATGGGACTACCAACCTCCTTGTTTTTTTGCTTTTCGCAATTTAATCATTTTCTTACTCAAATTGATGATGCGCTGACCTAACCTTCTAACAATGCCCTACTGGAAAAGACAATGCCAAGGAATTGATGCTAACAAACTGCCATAACTGTCCCAAAAAGAATCACACTCTAAAAAGCTACCATAACTGCCCCTGAATTCCAAAGTAAAATGTTTTTCCGATTCCACTACCCCAGAAGTATAAAAAGTACACACCCATTCTTCCTAAGCTTCTTTAGGTCTCTTCCACAACCCTGTTTCACACCAAAGTTGATGTGAGTTAATTCTTAATTAAGCAAATAATAATCTTTGCTCTCCACGGAATGCTAGCTCCAATGTACTCTTTTTGTTGGAGAGCACAAGTGGGGTTGAATTCTTTAACAAAGTACTTCTTTTTTCTACTTAATTTTTTTCCCCATATACACTTTTACCAAACTCCTCCATAACAAAATTCTTTGACTCCTTGCTATTTGTGGGACATGCATTGAGGTAAATATTCCATTTTTACATCCATTTGTTGTTTTGTCTTATCCATGATTTCTTTTTTTGAATGATGCCTTCATTGAAAATAGTGTTCAACAATTTATCTACTCTTATTTACTCAATTCTTTATTAAATACTTTATAAAACACACCATAACCATCGCTTTAATAAAAACAAAATCTATTTCACTCAATATTTAAATTACTTATTTCTATAAAAATAATTTAATAAATTAAATAATTCAAATACCTAAAGAAATTCAAAGAAATAATTAACCTATTACTAACGGATACGGAGAAGATGAGAAGTGATATAAATTGATGAATTTTGATATATTAAATTATTGAATTCAGATAATGCGTTTTCCCCCGCATGGTGATGGGGGCATTTGTGTTCCTAGGCTTTCCTATGTGATTTTTGTGCTGCCGATTAAGCAATAAAAGCTAATGTTGAGTCTTTGGTGTGTTGCAGACCATGGAGTTTGTCCGCATTACAATTATGTGCCAGGTGGAGTTTGTCCGCATTACGTACGTGGATTTTGTCCGCATTATAATTATGTTCCACGTGGATTTTGTCCGCATTACAATTCTGTTGGGCATGACCCTTGTTCTACAATGTAGGTGATGGGAGTTTCGCGCGTGAAATAATTCGGAATAAACGAAAAAAGAATCCAGATGGGTAACTTCCTTGTAATTTATTTAGAATTATTTAATTATATGTATTCGTAGTTATGTAATATATACATATATTTTATGGAAATGAATATGAGATTATCAATAGTTGAATTAACTTTTATTATTTTTTTAAGTTATAAATTTATTTAAAAA
>APFE031710427.1:9680-19980 GCA_000404065.3 Pinus taeda | reverse complement strand
ATATCAGTGTACATATTCTCATATAAATTAAATTTGGTGATCGGACAATATGAATATAGATGGTTGTAACCCAGTTACAATTAATTTGAATTTTTAAATTAACCCAATTTTTGTCTATGCCCAGAGTACCTGGCCTGCCACTTGCCAAAACCGTGGATTTTGTTTGTTTAACATAATCATATAACCATTATATGGTTCATAACAAACGCACCATATTCATTGGAAGAATGAATTTTTTATTTAACCATATATATATATATGGGGTTTGTTTTATATTAATTTTTTATATCTTTTAAACCATATAATATGTGATTTGGTTTTATATTAATTTTTTATATCTTTTAAACTATATAATATGTGATTTGGTTAGTTTTTTTTTTACAAGTTTACAAGTTTTCGGGAAAAAATTAAAAAAAATAAAAATAAATAAACAAATTAATTAATTATAATTGACAAAAAGTGATTCTTAAAATATACAATAAGTGAAAAAGAAGAATTGTGTGTCTCTAAAAGTTTTTAAAAATGATTTCAGACTCATTGGCGGGTCACTTTCTCAATGAATGGTGTATGGTAAAATTTAGTGCTCTACTTCTCTTGTTTCAGTGAAGCTCCACTTCCCAAAATCCAGTCAAATACCTTCTCTAGACAATGTAAATGCAAACTTGTTACGCTCCTTGTAACATGGCAGTAACTAAAATGATCAAAAGTATCTCTAATATAGAGAACTTCCTCCAAGAGAAGTCAATTTTTTTCATTGTGACACCTTTGTGCCCCTTGTACATAGTTAATTACAAGCATGGATTCGCCAAAAATCTATATGTATCCACATCCTTTTTCTTCTACAAAGAGTAAGAGTAATTTCAAAGTCATAAGTTCACCAAAATTGTTTGTGTCTATTCCAAAACACATTTTATAGAGAAAAAATGTGTCTCAGAAAAGCGGAAGACAACACCCCCACCACATATATTTTCCTCACCTTGAGAGGCCCCATCAAAAAAGGCCCAAGGACGAATTTTTTCAATGTCATCAAGAGAGATAATTCGGCTTATGGGGATCTTATCCTTAAGAGTGAGAAGGGAGTAGACTTCCAGACAATGAGCAACGGTTCTTTCAAGGGAAGAAGAAGAATTTTAAAAAATAGCTTTATTACAAGCTAACCAAACACCCCAACAAATTAACGACAGTAGAACCCTATAACTTCTCACATCTTGGTTACCAAACCATGAACGCCAAGCTTCCTTCATATTCACCCCTTGCCAAACGATGGTTAATCCTAATTGGGGGGCTTCGCAAGCTGTTCATATGCATTTTGTCAACAAGAAACCAATAAATAGATGGTGCATAGTCTCTTCTGCTAATTTTCACATAGCACACCAACTATGGCCCTCTAAATGTATTTTATGCATATTATCTTAGGTCGATACCTTACTTTTTGAAAGGCGCCACATGAAAAATCTTGATTTAGTAGGACAATTTAATTTCCAAAGATGTTTCCACCACCATACCTATTCTCCTTGAAGTTTCTCTAAAATTTGATGAAGGTAGCTCACTTTTGGAGTGTAATCTCCAAAGGGGGTCACTTCCCATTGAAGTTTTCCATCTCTTTCAATCAAGAAGAAGTGGGTTCAAAGTAAAGCTACAAGAAAATCTTCCCAACATTCTATAGAAGCCACAAGGATATCTAGTTTCTCTGCTAAGAACTGACCTTATGCGCGTATGGTGGTAAGGGTTGGGTCCATTGTTTGGTTAAGAAAAATAAATTCGCTATCATTTAGGAATGCCATTAGGTCCTTTGGAATTCAATAGGCTTCCCCACATCTAATCTAAGGGTCCATGCCATTTCTAACCTAGCCTCCATTGCCACTTCTCCAGGCCAAACCATCCTCAATGAGTTGAAAAGATGTTAACATAGCCTTCCAAATAACAGATACAATTGAATGCAACTTATTAGGGGTTCTAATCCAATCTTCAATAGATAAAAGAAAAATATGTTTCATATGTACCACTGAAGTCCATAAACTATGAGTGGTTAGAAGCCTCCATCCAACATTAACGACTAGGGATTTGGTGAAGAGCATGATGTTCTTTAATCCACAGCCTCCCCAAGACTTTGGAACACCTATCCTTTCCCATTTTACCCATAACATAATGCATTGACCATGGGATCCTTCCCATAGAAATCGTGGAGATAATTTGCGGATATTTTCCAAAATTCCTTTGGGAATCCAAGATAGGGACATCTGATACACAAGAATAGTTTGAAGAACAGATTTAATAAGCACAAGAAGACCAATTATGGAAATCCACCTCAAGCACAACACATTTAACCTTTTTTCTAACTTTTCAATTAGCCAAACCTTAGTCTAATTTCATATAAGAATTTGGATTTAAATGGAAACCCATGTATTTCAGGTCTTCATCGCAGAGAGTCAGTGGAAAAGGAAAATTACCTTGAATGTAGTGAGCATCATCATCTTCTAATGAAAAGAATGAAAATGTCAATTTGGAAAAGTTTATTTGCATACTCATTGCCTTCCCAAACATTTCCAAGGAGGCCTATAGAACACCTACGTCTCATCATGAACCATTATAGAGGATGAGGATGTCTTCGACAAAAAGTAGGTGTGTGAATGATATATTTTCATCTATTGTTATATGTTTGAATTCACCCCTTTTTTTTACTTCTCCTAGCTACTTTCTTAGACCCCCCACCAATAGGAAAAGAAGTGGAGAGAGTGAACAACTTTGTCTAAGACCTTGTTGCATATAAAAGAAATGGGAAAGTTGCACCATCAATAAGGACCAGGAATGAAACTGACAAGACACATCCCATAACTCAAGTGATGAATGGCACTTCAGAACCAAAGTGGGTCACAAAGAGTCTTAAGTGGAGCCAACTTACACAATCATATACTTTGATGTTGTGTAGAACCTCTTGCACAACTCCAATGGCCTCATGAATTTATCTACCCTATAAAAACCTAAATTGTTCTCGAGATGGTTTTGGATAAATAGGCTTAATCCTTCTAGCAATCACTTTGGATATCACCTTATATATGCATTTACATAGAGTGATAGGTCTGAAGTCACTGAAAATGTGAGGATGTCCACCTTGGGAATTAGAGCAATAAAATTTGAGTTGAATAATGCCTACACACGCCTCGAGGTTCTAGATTCCTCCACCACCCTTAGAAAATATTCCTAATTAGGTCATAGATCCTCAGGAAAAACTCCATTGACCACTGATCCGAACTTAAACATGAACGCAACAACTTACAGATATAATCATAAACACAAAGATGCAACATAAAAACACTTCATTTCATTAATAGAAAGATATTGAACTATACTTACAAACAAAATAGAAATAAGATAGCTCGGTTGATGGTAGCTTATCTCTTAGAAGAGATGTGGTGGCTACATGGCTCTGAACTATGTTACAATGAGGATCAAGGGCCTATTTATTATTGGAAAACATGAGAAAACCCTAAACAACCAAAACCCATACCCTAGGAGATGTAACACCAAGAGTTTGTGGGCCCTGCTGGGGTTAGTTGGGCAGCCAACTTCTCGGGGTCGTAACTTGGTCATATTATCTCCATTTGGAACGTACGATACCTTGTTGGAAAGGTCTCGTTAATTACTATAGGTTGCCCCACAAGCCCTTTCCCATGTTTGCGGGCTTGTTGCAGACCCCAAAAAACGTCGTTTAGGGGGTCAAAACTGCTCCGGAAGTTCAGGACCCGAAAAGCTACTAAAAATAGTAAATGTTGAAATGAACAAGGAAACAAATGAAATTGAATGGGGTTTCTAGGTGGAATAGGTGGGTTTCCAGAAATATCCACCTAAATCATTCCTGCCCCCTTAGGAAGCAATGGTCTCCATTGCGTGGAGAGCCTCCATGAGGTGAGGAAATTTTTGTTGAACCTGGTCCTTGGTGAACCACCTGCCCTGGTGAAGGAGTTGGCCTGCGTTGACAACTTGGTATAATTGTATCCTTTGTTGGCTAGTGTTCTTGATCTATGTTTCCATCAACATATTAGTGGTGTGAGCTGTTTTGCAATGTTAGATGTGTCCAACAATGGTGGAAAGTATGGCCGAAGGTAATCTACATTGAACACTAAGTGCAGACCAAGGAATGGTGGGATGTTGAGCTCAAAGGCGTTGTTGCTAATGGCCATGGTGATGATGTATGGCCCATATCGGAGTGTGTGAAGCTTGCGGTGGGGTCCAACAAGGTGTTCCTTTTGCAAATGTAGCCAAACCTTGTCGCCCACCTGGAACTTGTGCAACACTCGATGCGGATCATGGCATTGCTTGTACTTAGCATTGGCTCTATCCAATATATCATGGACCTATTAGCGGATGTGTTGAATGCGCTCAATGAAGTTTTTAGTCCTTTCAGTGTTGGACTGAACGTGAGTTGAATCTACTTGAGTGGCTACAAATGGTATGGCCACATCAATGGGACATAATGGTTGAAATCCTAGTCCTACCTAAAAGGGGTGGTGGCATGTTGAGCTATGGAGAGCTTTGTTGTAGTTGTGTTGGACATAGGGGAGACTTTATACCACATGCATGGATGCTTCTAGTTGTACATGCACATAATGTGTATGATCATCCTGTTGACAACCTCTGTTTGCCATCAGTTTGGGGATGGAAAGTCGTGGACTTAGTAAGTTTTGTATCCAGCATCGACGAGAGACTTGACCAAAATGCACTTAGGAATATCTTGTCCCGATCTGAGACAATGGACTGTGGGATCCCAATGTGTACCCACACTTGCTTAAATAAGAGCTTTGCAGTGGCCTTTATTGTGATACTCTTATTGTAGACCGCCATGATGGCCATCTTAGAGAATTTGTTGACAACCACGAAAACGCAATCGTTGTCATGCTTAGTAGAAGGAAGGCCCAACATGTAATCCATGGAGATAGATTCCCAAGGTCGGCTAGGAGTAGGTAGAGGAGTATAAAATCCTTGCTTCTTGATGTTTGGTTTGGAAATGGAACAGGCGGTGCAGGATCTAATGTACTTCCTAGCATACTAACGAAGTTTTGGCCAATAAAAATACTTCTAAAATACCAACATGTTTTTCTCTACTCCGACTCAACTGTAGTGCGCCTCCCAAGTCATCTTGGCGTGCTCACTTGAAGGAACACAAATTTGTCCCAAGTGGCATAACAATGCATCCTGAAGGTGAAAATTTGGAACTTGCTTCCCTTCCAAGAGTGTCTAGTATATGTTGCCAAATTCTGGATCACCCTTGTAAAGATGCGGCCACCCCAAAGTCTCATGCCCATAGGAGTCGAGCACAATGATCAGTGCCATGACTAGTGGTCGGCTTAGGCAATCATCGACGTTATGGGTGCTGCCCTTCTTATACTTAATGTTCAAATGGAACTGTTGCAGATAGGTGGACCATTTCTAATGGCGATTGTTCTGTAACTTCCCTTGTGTTTGTATGAACTATAGAGGTTGGTGGTCTGTGTGGATGACCATTTCCTTCCCAGAATGTAATGCTTACATTGATGGCAGGGTTGCACAATGGAATATATTTCTTTGTCATAAGTGGGGTACTTACGAACTGTGTCTGACAGTGTCCCACTGTGGTAAGCCACTGGATTCCCATGCTGAGTAAGAACCGCACCAATAGCATAGTCGGAGGCATCTGTCTCAATCTCAAATGGTTGTTGCAGGTTTGGTAATGTGAGAACTAGTGCAGAACATAGGCGATTCTTCAACTCGGAGAATGCTTTTTTTTTTAGGTTTCCAACCAAAAAAAATTTGCTTTCTTTCTGCCCTTGGTGACTTGACTTAAAGGCCAAGTGATATGAGAGAACCCTAACAGGAACCTACTATAGAAATTGGAAAGACCCAGAAAGATGCGGAGCTCTGTTAGAGTGGTTGGGGTTGGCCAATCCTGAATGACTTATATCTTGGATGATTCCATATGTACACTATTCTCATCAATGATGCATCCTATATATTGAACCTGGGTCAGGCCAAACGTGCATTTCTCCAAATTAGCACACAACTTGTGTTGTTACAGGGTTTGAAGGACCTGCCGAATATGGTGGAGGTACTCTTCCCAACACTAGCTGAAGATTAAGATGTCATCTAAATCCACCACCACAGATGTATTGGTGAAGGGTCACAAGATGTCATCCATTAGTTTCATGAAGGTTGCAGGGGTGTTCATCAATCCGAACGACATTACCAACCATTCGAAAATACCCTCCTTGGATTTGAAGGCAGTCTTCCACACATCAGAGGGTTCAATAGGCACCTGGTGATAACCTGACTTCAATTCAATCTTACTGAAATATTTTTCCCCTTTGAGCTAGTCCAAAAGGTCATCAATCTGTGAGATTGGGTACCTATTCCGAACAATGATCTTGTTCAGCGCTCGATAGTCAATATAGAGCCTCCAGGTCCCATCATTCTTTTGTACCAATACAATCGGGCTCCCACAAGGTGATGAGCTTAGCCTGATGTTCCCTTTCTGCAATATTTCTTGAATTTTCCTCTTGATCTCATCGTTCTCCAGAACATAGCGTCGATAGATCGGTCCATTGGGCAGCGACGCACCCGGGGTCAGATCGATGAAGTGCTTGACCTGATAATTCTGAGGTACCATTCTGGGAGAGGCAAAAAATATCCCTGCAATCCTCCACGACCTTGTCCATATGTTGTTGATGTGAAGAGGAGCCCTTCCTGGAAGCCGTGGCCACAACCTTCTTCTTTCCCTGAGTGCAAATCATAAGGAAAAAAATTCCTAGTCTTAGAAATGATCTTACTGCATTGCTTTGCAGTGATCAAAGAGATGGTGGTAGAAGGGGCTACCTCTAGTATCCTATACAAATTATTAGCCAAATTAATAATCACAATGTGAGGTCTAGACTCATATACAACGTGTTGCTTCCACAAGTATGGTTTTCCTAACAATACATCACAAACTTCAAGAGGAGCAACATCACATAGTACCTCATCTGTGAAGGGCTTGATGCTGTAGGGAAGGTGACACTACTGGCTGACATGAAGATCTTGTTGTTGGTGAAGCCACCCGATGGTGTATGACTGTGGATGTGTTGTAGTCTTTAGGCCTAGTTGCTTCAAAACCTTTGCTGGAATGAGGTTCTTTTGGCTCCCATTGTCAACAATGAATTGCAACGGAGAACCCTTCACCCACATCTGTGAGTAGAAGAGGCATTCCCCCTCCTCTGGATCTTCATGCTCAATCTTCTGGATCTTAGTGGTGGCCACAGTGGCACTACACTCAACATCAATGATATGCTTCCCTTTGTTAGTTCCCTTATTAGGTTCTGATTCAGAGTTGGAACCTATGTCTGATTTGGAATCCTTCAGCTGGCCACCAGTGACTGCTTGGCCCGACACTCACTTGTATTGTGAGTGGAGGTCTTATGGAACTCAGATCATTTTCTCGTGTCCTTCTTCGTCTTTGTTGTGTTGTTATTTGCTTGTGGCTTTGGCAGGTTGTCTTGGGTAGCCCTACCTTGGCTTGGTCCCTTTTTTTGTGGTTTGGGGGCACATTTTCCTTTCTTTGGATTTGTAGATCCACAATCCCGGTTCTTCTATTTAAAATTTTACTCAATATTAACAGCGTACCAATACGTTTTGTTGAGCGAGGAAATGTCCAGGAACTCCATCTCATCCTAGATGTACTTTTATAGACAGTCGCGATACTTGAGAACCACATGCCACTCAATATCCTTGATCCCTAGCTTCGTGCGAAGGGTATGGAAAATATTTGTGAACTCCGGCACATCTTGGTCCCTTCCCTGCCATAGTGTGGTCCACTTTATGTATATGTCTTAATAGTTCCTGACAAGGTAATATTGTTCCTTGATGGGGTCTCAAAAAGAATTCCAAGTGGGTGCAGCTGAAAACAGTGAGGGTTCACTGTCATCCTCTTGTTCACAGTAGGTTTCCCACTAGTCCTTGACGTGTTGGGCGACTTTGAGAAGTGCAAAAGTAATCTTTTCTCGATTGGAAAAGTCATGAACTAAAAAATATCCTTCCAACATATTTAACCATTTATCTAGGATGTGTGCATCTATCAGGGCTTCAAATATGGGAACATCGAATTTAACTTGTAACTTAAAAGGAGTGGCACCTCCAAAGTGGTTGTTGGATGAAGATGCATCACCTATGGGTAGTCATCGAAGGATCTGGGCAAAGTTATCCATCATCGCGTCCCTTTGTCACTCGAGGGCTTCCTTGAGCAATAGTTTGAAAGGATCTCCTGCCCCCTCGTCTTTCTTTTCTTCCGCCATGGGAGGTCGCCAGGTTTTGTGAGGTTGATCTTACAATGGATCAACCAGATCAATCCCTAACTCTTTATACCCTGACCTCATTGGGGACATGCAAAGAAAAACAGAGAAAGAGCAGACTGCTCTGATACCACTTATCTGAACTTAAACAGGAATGCAACAACTTACAGATATAATCATAAACACAGATATGCAACAGAAAAACACTTCAATTCATTAATAGAAAAATATTGAAATATGCTTACAAACAGAATGGAAATAAGATGGCTCGGGCGATGGTGGCTTATCTTTGAGAAGAGATGCGATAGCTACATGCCTCTAAACTATGTTACAATGAGGTTCAAGGGCCTATTTATCACTAGAAAACATGAGAAAACCCTAAGCAACCAAAACCATAACCCCAGGAGATGTAACACCAAGAGTTTGCGGGCCCCGTTGGGGTTAGTTAGGTAGCCAACTTCCCGAGGTTGTATGTTGGGTCCGTATAATACTAGTGATTACCCCATTACTATTGTAGTTGCATCCCTTATTAATATTGTTGTGCCCCTATTATCCCCATATTGTTATTACTGTGCCCCATAGAATCCCTCTATTGTTATATTTGTGGCTTTATTTTATTATTGTTAGGTCGGCTAGGTTATATTGCGACTCCTTAGACTCCTATATATAGAAAGGAGGTTTTGTCATTTGAATCATCCAAAATTTTTTCATTTGTGTAATGTAAAGGAGGTTGCCCCCTCAAAGAGGCTGAATTCTAAGGCGTTCAACTATCTTTCTATCTTTTTGTGAGCTGGTTTCATAATATTTGGTATCAGGGCTTTGGATTCTAGGGTTCGCTGCTCCAAATAGGTCATCATGGCATTTTCGCTATAAATTTTTTTTCTGCAACGTTTCAGAAGCTAAAAAAAACCCATTTGAGAATAAATCATGCTGAACCTCGGGTCTGAATTTCAGATATTTTCGCGATATATTTGCGGAGATATGATCTGAGGAAGTTGGTCTTTTTGCAAACTCTTGAATTACATTCCAAACAGGTGACCTGGGGAAAATCGTCATAACTTTCTCTCTGAGCATCGGATTGAAATTTCGTAAGAAGGTACAGAAAGAGGACAGACTGTAGTTTATTGTATATATTTTTCAGAGCCAAAGGTCGAAACGGTGACTCGTGGCACATCGTACAAGTTCACTCTACTGAACTAGTCTATAATCAGGTCACTGTGGGAGATTTCACATAACTCTTCCTTGGAGAATCCAATTTGGATCAGACTGGTGGCATTGGAAAGAGGACACAGAGGGATACTGCAGATAACAATTTCAGAATTGGATGATCTGAAAGTACAAAGATACATCATAGGCAATATCGAGCTCCTACAAAGTGAAAAGAGGTGTGTAGATTCTTTTAAATTTTTGCTTAAGATTGGTTTGAAAATTTATTTTGAAGGAATTCAAAGGGCATAGTAGAGCATTATTATCGATAACTGATGCCCGGAGGAAAGAAAATGCAAACACCTAGTAAGCAACCTGAAAGCTCTAGAATGACTCATGAAGAAGAGGAAGAAATGCTACATGATATATCAAAATTACAAGAACAAGAGCAAAAAATGTCACTCTCACAAAAGCTAACAGAAGCTAAGATAAATGGCGTGGAATCTAAGATAAAGGGCGTGGAAGCTAAGATGGACGATTTGAAGATAGATTTGAAGACAGATTTGAAGAGAGACATGACAGATTTGAAGACAGACATGGCAGATTTGAAGACAGATTTGACAAATTTTCTACAAGAAATACTTTCTAATGGTGAAAAGGTAGTAAAGGAAACTTATGATGCGAACAAAAGAAATGTTAATCATGATTTCATAGACTCTAATATGGGATCGAAGACCCACCATATTCCAAAAATTGATATGAGGAAGTTTGATGGAAAGGATTCCGCAACATGGATATTACAGATGGAGCAATTTTTCGATCTCAATAATGTGCAAAACACATAAAAGGTACGTATTGCA
>APFE031710424.1:0-13948 GCA_000404065.3 Pinus taeda | reverse complement strand
AACCTCACCTTTGGGATTGACTACAGCTCTCTGTGATGGCTCATATTGACTGGCACAAAGATAAATTAAATCAGGGAATTGCCTGACTATAGGCATTTTAAAAGTTGGCAGGCCAGACTCCCAAATGCCCAAGATATCTGTTCCCTCTCTGTGTTTGGCCCTGAACTCATTTAACAATTGAAGATGAGGGGTGAGTCCTTGTCTGGAGTGTTCTGAGATCTGATAATCCAGGTCTGCTAATTCCTGTCAGTCTAGTTCCCTCTGAGGAGCATTCAGAGGAGTGACATTGAGGATTTCAGGGGTCTCCATGTTTTATATATATTGCCGCCCTGCAACAGTGAAATTCCGATGGGGACCGAGTTTGGCAGGGTTGGTGAACTGTCAGAATGGCAATGTTGGGCCTTTTGGAAGGGTTTTGAGTAGAGGGAGGGCCTCCTTTATCAGTTCCAGGAGTTTATACAGGAGACCGCGATTGCACGACTCGGGGTAGCTTTCTCAGCAGAAAACACAATTCTCAGAGGCTTCCAGTGTTAAATTTTGGTTCTGAATGGTCAATTGAGCAGAGTGTAATTGGTTTGCTGGTGGAAATTTCAAATTCAACGGTTTTTAATGGCGATTTTTACAGCAAATTTATGAAAAACCAGTTCACAGAAGGACGAGGTCGAAATACCTGGTAACAGAGGTCTGTACTGTAGAATGCAGCTGGTTTAGCGCGTCGGGTGCGTCGAGAAAGATTGCAGGTTAGCTGGTGGCTTGGCGTCATAAATTTGCATGCAGCGGGCTTACACAGTATTTTTCAGAAAATTACGAAAAAATGGAAAAATTCGCAAAAATATGGCTTTTAGCCCTTTTTGGCGCGCTTTGTGGATGACGTCAGCATGACTTCATCAAGGGGGCCCGGGTTGGATGACGTCATCATGACGTCATCGGGTGACGTGGCGGTCAGCGGTAGGTCCACAGGGGCGATGATGTGGCGACCGGGTGGACCAATCAGGAACAAGGCGGGATGAACTGGCGGTGACGTGCGCGGCACCGGGGCACTCACGTGGACTGGACGGGTGTCGCTATATCGGGAGGGGTCCTGTACGTCGGACGGACTGTCAGGCATCGCTCCGATGCAATAATATGATGACGCGTGCCCCTGTGCTAATGCTGGCCTGACGTAAGAGTCTGACAGATATCATAAGGTATCTGTCAGACACGTAAGGCCTTCCGATATCCATAATAGCCGTGGATCTGGAGGCGGGCGATCGGACGGTCGTCGGGCGCCTGACTTGCGCTGACGGTAGCAGCGGCTTTATTTAACGTGCGGACGTCGGGATGGCCCGAAATCAACCTCAGTCATGGATCTGGATCGGGCGCGATCGGACGGCAGTCGGATGGTCAACCTGCACGGAGAATATGTACGAGCAGGCGGGCAATAAAGAAATAATTTCCTCTGCAGACGTGGACGGCGGGGCCCTCCGGGCGATAAATACTCCTTTGGTGGATTTTCAAAGGTTTTTCTCGTTAAATTATTGCTGCCCGCTAATCACAAAAATAAAAGCTTTTCAAAGGTTTTTTATAAAGTTTCGGGTGTTATTATTTCCGAAGGCGGAAACTTTGGACAAAAAGGGTTTTAAAAGGTTTATGGAAAATAAAGATGTGAATGAGCCCCGACCTTAGGATAAAGCGGGGAAGGGTGTTTTTGTAAGGTTTTCCACCCCTTGGGGTACTTTTATGGGTTTTTCCATGTTTTTTCAAGGTTTTTCAAGGTTTTCAAGGTAAAATGGCACTTTGGGTAGGGAAACTAGTCTGAGGTGGAGCAGAAGACAAGTCATGGGTTCTTGACCTTGACCAGGTGTCAATTCAAGCCCCAGGGGTGGAATGCTATGGCTATAGTGCCAGGGAGGGGATATTTATGCATCGTGGGGTTTATACACCATGGTGTTTATAATAATAGGGATAGGGGGGTATAGGGAGCTAGAATAGTAGAGTTAGCTGTTAGCACGAAGAAACACATGAGTAGGAGCTAGATCAACCAAGTTTTCTTTGAAAAACAACTTGAAATAAGGAGTAGATCAAAATGAAAAGATTTTTGCACAAGAAATGTGGCTTCTTAAAGCCATAAGAATTCTTCAAATATGTAAATCTCTGTGCTTTGTGTATCTTGGGAAAGGGTGTTAGTTATGAGTAATATACATATGAAAACAGGGGAATTAGTCATGCACTAGTATGTTGCCTTTCTTGTAGATGCTTCAGCAAGCTTAGTCTTGGAAGAGACAACTTTTCTGCAACCCCAGCTACCTACCCAACTAGATTTCCTAGCATTTTTTGTTCCTTCTTGGAGGGTGCACTTGGACTTGCAAACCCTTTGAATGCCTTTTCTTTTCATTGGCCTTTTTGCTTGGATATCCTATCTAATACAACCCTTATTCCTTCCAAGGTCCCAGATTTAGCAGTTGGGAACCTTAAGCTTCTCTACCTAGCTATTGATCTGCCAAGATTAAACAGTTTGGACAGATATTATTCTCTATTCTACAACAAGGAAATTGAAAACATGGCATGATCCAGATTAGACTGTTGAACCACCCATCAAAATTGAGTTTTTATCAAAACTGATACAGACATTGCCTTCTCAGGGAAATATGAGATCTTTGCATTTGTCAAAGCAGAGCATATTTGGACCTTTGATATCCAATCATGAAATATGAAACCTATTGGTATAGGTATCCAACAAGACCTACCCATGGTCCACAAACCATGGGATTGTATAAATAGAGCAAGGCTCTCAGTGTAGAAGATAACTAGAGGGATGAAATAGGAGTAGAAAGAAGAAAGAGCCTAAGCAACTAAGTAAACTGTGTCTATGGGGCGTAGAGTAGGAGAGAAGGCTCTGCAGCTGAGTGGACAGAGGCCTAGTAGTCTGCAGCTGAGTGCACAGACCACTGGAGCTGAGTGCTTAGGGTATAGTCAAGTCTGTAACTGAAGAAGGGATTAATAAAGATAAGTTTCTTATCAATTTGTTTGTTTGTTCCTGGATTAATGCATGTTTGATATAAATTGCAAATATATTGTTTATTTACTGCACACACCTGTATGAATGATTTATGTTGTTAAGTATAACTTAAAGCACACAAGTAGGCTAAAATAATAAACTAACATTGGAATCCTAGTAAGGACTAGGTAATAACAACATTCAGCCCACGAGTAGGGCTACGCAAAGGCAACATCTCGAGTTGCGAGGTACAGGAAAGTGCACATAGCGACATGCACACAGGGTCAAATCGTGGACCACTTGAAACCATCAGACATCTTCGTTGTGCAAAAACCTAGTTATATTACCCTCCCATACTACTTCGAGAGAGACCTCAGTCTGCGCTCTACGAACTATTTCTGAAAGGGCCAGTAGTACCAGGATTTGTTTGGCTAACTTAACTCTGAACCTGGGTTAGGCCCCAACAAGCCAACAAATGGTATCATTTCTAGGACCGATATTTTCATAATAGATTTCTGATGTCATGTGACTAGAATTTGACAAAGAAAGAAATTGAAGAGTGGTTGGACAGAAAGATTCACAAGTTCATGGTGCATAAAAATAGGAATCTATGAGTATCTAAGGAAGACTGGTTAGAGCACTACTTATATATGGAAATCCACAAATTTTTCTTTGCATCCTTCCCCTTTGATTTGTATGAGTGGATCGCGAAGCTAGCAAGCATTCAAGGAAGGTGTAGGCTTGACAAACCTATTGTGTGGACTCCAGAGTTGGTGCGTAGACTGGAAGCATCAGAAGATAGGATCGCGCATGTTGTGGACCATTGGCTGGATCAAATTATAGGAGGATTTATCATTGAATTCACAGTATATACTTCAGTCAGCTATAGCAAGGTGAAATGATGCTTCCTCAAAGGACCGTCAGGTAAGTATGTTAAATATTTGAACACTTAGACTAAAATTTCACTTTGTGAAAAGCGAATTATGTGAATAAATTGATGTTTGGGGCTACACAAAGTGAGAAGATCTATAGAAACAAAGGTAGTGTAGAAGTAGAGACTAGTACCTTGATTTCATCTCCATGGGAGAGTGAGGAAGAGCTCATGTAAATTTCACTGGGAAGTGCGATCAGTCTGATAAGACAGCAAATTCTATGCAAATCACCGCCACCTACACTGCCACCAGTTTCACCATATTCACCCCTATCTTCACCAACACCACCTCCGCCACCACCATAGTTCAATATGGCAAGCACAATAAAAGTGTCGGTGTTCAAAGGAGTAGGGAATGAAGATCCAGACCAATTTTGGTTCATGGTAAAGGTTGTATGGGAAGCACAAGGAGTCATGGATGACAATATAAAGAAGGCAATGCTGGTGAGTGTGTTGTAGGATCGCGCACAAACATGGTACATTAAGCATTCCAATGACAATCCAAACGTAGGGATCGCGGATAACCAAGCTGCACTAAATAGGGAATTTAGCTGGCCAAAATCAAAGACACAGTTGATTATTGGATTTAAGGAAATCATGATGCTTCTAGGCAAGACCCCCTGGGAGCTAGATCAGAAACTAAAGTGTATGATTCATGAAGCCAACATGACCTTGACGAATGGGCAATACTACACATGGCTTGTAGCATTGCTAACACCACATCTAAGGAATGCATTGTCACAACAGAAGTTGTCAACTCAGGCTGAGGCCTTGGAGATCGCAATGAGATGCGTAGTTGAAAAACTTGTGTCTTGAGATGCATAGTTTGAAACAAGATAGGAAAACTCACCTAGAAGTCGATGAGGAGGTATGGTGCATAAATTGCAAAGGCTAGGGACATGACAAGGACCATTGTCAAGTTTTCGCGAACTACCTAGCGGGAGGAGGGTCAATGCCATTAAGACTAGAGGCACAAGCAGGACCGAGCGTGGCACCTGCATTATGGTGCGTGATTTTTCAATTAGGAGGGAAGAATGCTACAGATAACTGCCATCTATTACAAAAGTATACACAGACATCCAAATAGTTGTTCTGTAATTTCTGTAGATTAGTAGGCCATGATGAGAGCACCTGTAGAAGTTATGAAATAATGATGGATCAAACTCCAACTACAGAGTTTAGACCGAAACGTGAGCCCTCAATCAAAATGCAGGGATGGAACGCACTGGATTTTAGGGGTGCAAATGCGGTTGAGGTGGATTAGGACTAGGAAGGGGTCACGGACAACTGATTTGTTACAATTGTGAAGGGCCAGGGCATTATGCCCACAATTTTAAAAACCCGATGAGACTATCATGCTTATATTATACCCAGTTTGATCATGAGATGGAGGATTGTACCATGTTGATAGTGAGGTTGCATGATAAAGGAGCACTCCAACCTCCCTCGACTTAGAACCTACAAATGATGAGGTCTGAGTCGCGCGAGGAAGAACCAAATGTAAATATCATGTTCCGAAGTGGTATTATGATAGGAGATGACAAAGGTAAGCAACTCTAAGAGAGTGCCTAGGTTCACGAGGCTCCAACAAAGGAACCAAAATTTGATTTGGAGCACACGAAGGAGACATTCATGGAAGCTAAAAAGAGCTTCGTGGAGGCCTCCACTTCAGGTATTAAAGAAAAAATAAAACCAGAAATGGACCCATCAATGCTCACTACCTTTTTGGAGACATGCACGAAGCTGCTACATGATAGCAAGGCTATGAATGGGTTGCAAGAATTTATCACTAGATGTGTTGGGACCACGCCAGGAGAACCGCACATATTCTAGAAGCTCAGGAAGTACACACGTGAATAGGAAGAGAGATGAGATTAACCACACAAATCGGGGAATATGAAATGGATCAAGTGATTTTGGATCTAGGATCATATTCGAATGTCCTAACAAGGTAGACATGGGAGCTCATGGGCAGGCCTGTGTTGCAATGGTCTCCTATTCAATTTCGAATTCTGAATTAGCAAAAGATCCTACCCATGGGAAGATTGGAGGGAATAATGGTGGATATCGAAGGTGTGAGTGCACTTGTAGATTTCAAAGTAATAGATATTGTTGATGACAAAAATTACTATCCCATGCTTTTGGGAATAGATTGGGCCACTGACATGAATGGAGTGATAAATCTAAAGATGTGCAAGATGATTTTTGAGAAAAGGTCACTATGTGTAGGGGTACCTTTAGATCCTACGAAAGGATCGCACTACACATAGCCAGTGCATGACTATGACAACGATGACGATCTAGACTGTATCTACAAGATAACCACGTAGAAGTAGGACTGGGTGAATCCAGCAGTGGATGGCAAGATTTCCTAGGAGCATGAAAGCTCGTGCACCTCAGATTCGGATGGGGAGATAGAACAATGGCAGAACTAGTTACACGAGGTAACCATGCTCAACTACAACATGATGATAAGGTCACTACGCTGCATGGTAACAGAGGTAAGAGATATGCCTATGTATGACAGATTGACCGAGGTGGATGATTTCCTAAACAAATTTGAAAGAGAAGTACCCAAATAGTAGCATTTCGATGCTCTGAAATGGGCACTACGTGCTACGCTCGTAAGATGGTGGGGTATGCATCAATGAAGTTTTGAGGAATGGCACGAATGCATAAGGATGATGCTTAGGTGGATTGGAAATCCTTAGATGTGGATGAAAGATAGGTATGACAGATGAAACAGCCTACATGCCCACCTCTCTAGATGGGTATAGTCATATGGTACACAACCTACACAAACACACACCATCCTTGTGATAGGAAATAGTACCAACAAGTATGAGCAGGAAAGACGATGGCATAAATGACATAGTATGATAAGACCAAGCGTGCCAAAGATTATTCACAGGGAAGCCTTTGACAAAGTGTGTGAAGTACTGAATGCGGTCCGCCATGTGAGACTCATTAACTTGGACCTGCGCATACTAGCAATTCTATTGGCTTATAGGACCATGTGCAAAACCCTGACTGTGCAGGCGCTTCCAACACTAAAGTATGAAGCAGACGCTATAATCCCTATAGAGTATGCAAAGCCCAGTCTGCACATAGCAGCACCCATAGACATGATGGTTCGTGAAGCCTTGAAAGGAGGGATCACACAACTGCAAGAAATAGAACGCATGGGACTTGAGGAAGAAATCTAACAGGTACACCTCAGACTCAATAGATTGGAAGAAGAGAGGATACAGTTAAGAAAGAAAAGTGCTTTGATGGATGCAGAAGTCAAGAAGATGGAGGATGAAATAACGAAATATTTTCTTCGCAAAAAGACCAAGCTGGTAAGACAAGGTGCATGTGATCACGATGACAGGGTTAAGGCCTGTTGTCACGAATTGGTTAGTCTAATGCCCTGGCTTGGACCACATACCACCAAGTGTAGTGACTAGTGTAGCATGTTGCAAATGGTGAAGTGCGCGATTCCAACCACAACAATAGAAGGAGAGGATTCTCCAAGAACCATGATGGAGGACAGGATGGAGCCCCACACGGGTGGTGTGACCACCTGACTGGACAAGGGAAGGATAGTCTTAGTGCTCTAGGTATTTGGAAGGGAGCACGGGACTATAAACAATTCTTCCCAGGAGCTGCACGATATTGGAGATGCACGCAAAAGCATAGAGTCACAAGGTCTGCGATCACGCACGAGGGGCTGCACTGCCATGTGATCTGGCTATAAAGTGACCATTCAAATAACTATTCACGATGGGATGCTTGACTTGAGGCCAAATGGAGCAGGTAGAAGGCATTTAAGATGCGATTTATGGGAAAGATTTGGGAAAATCTGCCGCTAAGAAAGCATTAGTGAACTGGAATTGGGTGGAACAGTCAAATTCAAATTCAAAATGTGTTATAAAACACAAAGGGTTGCCCAAAAAACAACACTTGGTCATTTGCAAATTGAGCAATTGAGCAGAGCTGTGAGCATTGTGAGCCGAGCATTGATTGAGCCCTTGAATCTGCGAGTGACAGATTACAGCCCATATACAATGACAACAACTAAGGATCATCTGGGAATAGAAGAGGTGACCACCGACAAGGCCGTGCAGGCCCTAATTGTTGAGGATGTTCCAGAAGGTGTCGGGGTTGTGGCATAGATCCCCAAATCACCGCATACGCCAAGAAACAAGAATGATAAACAAGAAGTGGCTCCTGTATGCTTGTCCTCAAGGAACCCACTGTGCAACAAACTATCGATGGAAGAAAAGGGGAAAGCTATCATGATAGAAACAAATGAGGAAGAATAATATTTACAGGTCCTTCTCATCACAGAGGAAGAATATGAAGGCATGGAAGTGGATACTCAACCTAGGCACTCTACGACAAAACTACCTACCTATGTCCCTTTACAAAAAGGGAAGGCCAAAGTACCCAAATACCTGGATGAGACCGAGAGTTTGCTCCAGAGCCTGCTCCTCCCAGATGGCATTACATTTGAAGGCATGCACTTGGGCCGTGTGCCGACCATGAAATTTAAATATTGGGACCTTACTAACTACGAGAAGTTCCCCCACCTAGAGACTAGAAACCTCATGAAGCAGCACACCGTGGGGGTGGTAACAACATTATAACCACCAAAATGGTTGCAGGGTGTTGAAAAGGCTGGGTTGTTGCACTTACTTTGGGTGTCGCATTTCCACTGCCCTCGAATAACCATTTTCGTCATCAGGCAGCTACTCTACCTAGTGCATGATAGGTATTTAGGGCTAGAGGAGCCCATCACCATCATGGCAGACCTAATTCATTGTGTTTCTCGGCTTTCGTATAAAGGAAAGGACCCTGTGACCATATCGGAAGGAAAGGATAGTGATTTCGTGCTCGCAAAGCCATGAAGATGAATTACAAGATGGAAAAGACGAAGAGGGGTTACGTCATCTCCAACATCAAGGACAAACCAGTATGCGTGGCAACCCAAATTTTGGTAGGCTAGTTATGCAAAAGTTCCACGTAGAATAGGTACCTGCACCGGTGGTCACGCTCGCTGAGTAGTGTGCAGAGGGGGTCGAATTTAACTGGTTCAAATTCCTCTGCACAGAATTTTTTAAAAACTTCTGCGAAGCCCAAGAGTAGGGTAAAACCTTCCACTATGTGTGGCTATTGCTAACCATAGTGCTCATAGTAAGGGAATTGTCGGAGGACAGTCAATTCCCCACAATTGACAGAGATTTACCAGAGGCCGCGAAGTACACTTCGCTCTGGGCCATGAAGGATGCGACAAGGATCCGTGGCACCAAGATCTTCTAGGTGCTCATGGAGATGACCATTCGAATGTGGATCAACTGTAAGACACAGTTGTCACCCATGGTTTATAATAGTCTGCAGATTTTTGCAGAATTTAAGGCAGATTTGCACAACATCTTTATTAGGGCATGCAAGGATCCAATGAAGAAGTGGACAAAGCTACCTATTGTAGCCACTGATGATGTCATTTTTACTATCTTGGAGGCATGGCCTCGGGAATGGCGCGCCCTAGATCTTGCAAAACTCAAAAGGGTGGCAGCACAAAAGAAGAAAGACGATGCCAAGTTGCGCATCGCATAGTTGGCCGAGAAAAGGCACGAGCAACAACTAAGGTATGAGCAGTGTAGGAAGTGGCACAAAAATCCATCGAGTAGAAAAAGGTTGTAGAAGTAGCCAAAACAACATATGAAGCAACCATGAAGGCAAGCGAGGGTGAAGTAAAGCCCTCACAGGGGTAGGAGGCAGAGGAAGCAGAAACAGAAGGAGGCATGAACCCACTGACCGCTTCCACACAGTTGAAGCACCAACACCCAGCAGAGTGAGTAGGACTGAGGAAGAAGGTTAAGGCCACGAAATTCACCATTGACCTGATCACCCTAACCAAAGGTGATGTGCATGACATCGGCGAGACGATGCGCGATGTCACAAATGAGGCCCTTTAGGATTTCATGCAGGAGCACCAAACTGTGTTGGGATCCCTTAGAGCACAGTTCCAGGAGTTACAAGTGCACCCCCTTCAGGTTGGTACCCTTTTAACCCACCTCGTAACAAGATCTTCAGTAGTAGAGCAGATGTTGCGCACACGAATGGAAAACACAATAGTATTTCCAGAAGGGGCTCTAGTGACATCGAATGAGGCCGATAGATTTTTGGTTAGCATGATGAAAGGCCTTGGTGTTAATCTAGCTGCCCTTCTGCATGAGACATTATATTTATTATAGGATAGGATAATAGCAGAGCTGCACGCTAGGGACAGTCGCGCGCTACAAGTCCCCAATGAGAAAAAGATAAACATCAAACAAATCAGCTTGCAGCGCGACGAATTGGTGTCACAAAATCAACAATTGGTGCAGGTGGTAGATGACACTTGCCAAAGTGTCCAAGAGCTAACCATCCCAACATATCTACCAGTGGAGGTGCGGATTCACAGGTTAGCAATAGGAGTTTGCAAGGCTAGGGAAGAAATGACAAAGGTTCAGCTGGAGCTGAACCTTTAGATCGCTGAGCTACGGTTAAAGGTGCAACCATCCACTCCCCTGGAGGTCAAATAACAATGTGCTAGCACTATCATAGTGGGATTAGAGGAAGTGGGAGCTGAAGTGCGAGACTGCACCAACATGTTGGAAGAAGCACTTGAGGTTCTCATAACTCTACATGAGGACCCCAACATCCAGTGCTTAGAGACAGAGATTCGAGAACTCCAACAACAATATGACAATGTTCGAGGAATCGCGTAGACAATGGTCCTCACCCAGTAGCTTGTGAGGATGGAGTAGGCTAAGGCACTAAAGGAGCAGGTGGATGCGGCTCAACATAAGGAGGCAATTCTAAAAGCATGCGTCCACCCTTGGATCAATGAGGCTTTCATTATCACGACAGCCATCAAAGGAAAGCTCACACACATACAGGGGATGCACACATAGATGCAGAGAAGCACTCTAAACATAGAGGTCTCATAACAATGGATGTAGTAGATCCAGCAAGTAACAACTCAGTGTGTTGCTGACCTCAACACAGTTCGAGAGCAGTTGGAGGGACTCCATGCAAAGATTGTTGTACTGATAGAGTGACTTGAGGGTGAGTCATGATGTTTGTGTTGGGGGCTTGTTGGGCATGGAATCCCCCCCAAGACATGTTTTGGGGCTTGAAGCCCAATTTTTGACCCAATATTGTTGTAAAGACTCCCCGAATTGTGGGCATGGAGTGTGAAATGTATGATAGAATCACAGGGTTGTCCGCCTTAGTTTTGTAATGTAATTTTGGTTGGATAGATCTACCCATGGTCTGTAGACCATGTGATTGTATAAATAGAGTGAGGCTCTAAGTGTAGAAGAGAACTAGAGGGATCGAATATGAGTAGAATGAAGAAAGAGTCTAAGCGACTAAGTGTGTCTTTGGGTCATAGATTAGGAGAAGGCTTTGTAGCTGAGTGTGCAGAGGGCTAGTAGTTTGCAGCTGAGTGCATGAACCCCTGTAGTTGAGTGCGTAGGGTAGAGTCGAGTCTGTAACCAAGGAAGGGATTAATAAAGAGAAGTTTTTTATCAATTTTTGTATTTGTTCCTGGGTTAACGCATGTTTGATATAAATTGAAAATATATTGTTTATTTACTGCGTGCACCTGTATGAATGATTTATGTTGTTAAGTATAACTTAAAGCACACAAGTAGGCTAAAATAATCAAATAACATTGGAATCTTAGTAAGGACTGGGTAATAACAACATTTGACCCCTGAGTAGGGCTGCATAAAGGCAGCATCTTAAGCTACAAGGTATGGGAAAGTGCACATAGTGATGTGCGAGCAGGTCTGAATCGTGGACAACTTGAACCCATCAGACATCTCCAGGGTGCAGAAACCTGGTTCTAGCACCCTCCCATACTACTTCGGGTGAGACCTCAGTCTGTGCTCAGTGGACTATTGTTGAAAGGGCCAGTAGTACTGAGATTTGTTTGGCTAACTTAAATCTAAACCTAGGTTAGGCCCCAATAAGCCAACAACGTCCTTAGTGATTTGGGGACTTCCGCTAATACTTCAACAACCTCCGGAGTAGCTTATTTGACCTCCATATCAATTTCCGGCACTAACTCTCTGCTTCAATATCTATAGCTTTTGTGGGTGCCGACATGATGTTCTCAAAGAACTCCTGTGTTTCCTTTGACAATGTCTCAAATACTAAACTGGCTATCAAAACTTCGAAGTGCTCACAGTTCATGTGTGCCTCAGAGCTCAATAGCTCGATTCTCGAAATGCCAAGTTTTTTTCACTGGACAACCACCTATAATTTATAGGGCATTTTGAATTCAAATCCGACCATTCCCCTCAAATTTGGTTCATTAATGCCAGATTGGAGACAGATTTTCAAGGATCTAAACCATAAATTTCATCTAAAATGTTGGTCGCTCACTCCATTTGGCCACAATTCTACTGTCAAATCATGAACAATGACTTTGACGGTCACTTTTCGACTAACCTACATGATTTCTCCCTGGGTAGCGTAGCTCCCTTCGCACTGTCATAAACCCTGTGACACTTCCTTGCTTAACATAATCCTCTAATCTTGCAGCTCCCCAACCTGGGCAGTGTAGTTTATGGTCCCCGCACCTCCTTTTAGCTGCCTAGAGCACCAAGTCTATGCTACCTTCTATTGTGGCAACCAACAACCCCCCTCCTTCTTTAGTATTAACAATAACATAAAACAAGTGGGGACCCTTAGTAAAAAGAAAAAAAAATTGTATTAAACTCCTTAAAACTATATTGCATCGCAAGAAGAGAGTAGAACATTTCTTTATGAGCACAATAAAAACCGCGAAAAAGCGACGCGAAATTCATCGCATCGCATACATTAAGAAGCGCCCATAAATGAAGATCTTAAGAAATCTCCAATGGCCGATATGCGACATCGCATGTCGCAACATCGCATAAACATCACAGAATGATTTAACACGATCTGTGATCTTGCGATAAACGCGATGCTGCGATGCTACAATTTGTGATCTGCGATATCACAATCTTGACAAAATGCGATAACGCGATAACGTAATGCAAGTTGCAGAAATCGCCCATCGCAAATTTTCCTCAGCTCAACATTCAAGAAAAGTTGTCAGTAAACCAAAAAATTGGATGTGCACCTTAAAGAAAATTAATGAATGTACGCCAAAGTGTTAATGAAGGACAGTTTTGTGTTTGTCGAAGAGTCAGTTCACAATGGGTGGCATTATTTTATACATTCGTAGAGCTTAGAGCTTTCGCGTCAATATTTATTGTCATTAATATTTTCCTTTGCGTGAACTACAGGAATGAAATACAGGAAACATCTAAAGAAAAAGGGAAAGTGTCAACGCTCGGAGACAGAGAAGAGATGCCCTCATAAATGGATACCGCATGCAACGGAACCACAGATTCCAGAGTATTTCTGAACAGATGCTGACATCAGTAGCCAACTCAACACTCAGGGTCAAAAGCTCACAAAAGCATCATGTTTACAAAAATCCTGAAGCTTATACCTGGTAAAGGAAAAGGCACTAAAAGGCGAAAACACACCAAAAAGGCCCGGATCAAAGAACGGAGGCAATTTTCGATGCGCTAAGGAAAATGTTCAAAAAGCAAGGTCCCTAACTCGCTTAGTCATTCACAAGTCCAGAAATCAAGATAGCAAAGGCAGAAGAAATTTGAGGGAAATTTTGGTCATTACCAAGTATATATGCAGTTAATTCACCCAGCCAGAGGATGATTCCCAAAAATATCTTCTAGTTTACTAAAAGATGGTACCAGCGCTTGCCATTTCTGTTTGCTTAACTCAAACAAAAGCGGAAGGCAACCAGTCGACTCTTCCCAGGCAAATTTTGAATGTTTGTAACATTAAGGAGCAAAAGCAGAAATAGTTAGGAATTAGATTCGATTCTTTAGAAATAAGTTTGCTTAGAAAAAGGGCGGTCATTTAAACCGTATCCTAAATTTATGTAATTAAGTTATTTAGTTAGCAGTATTTAAACCCTTCTCATGCATTTAGAGAAGGGTCCA
>APFE031710418.1:0-12702 GCA_000404065.3 Pinus taeda | reverse complement strand
GTTAAAAAGTTAATAGAGTTATTAATTTTTTTTCTTTAAATTATAATTTCATCTAATCGATAAAAAACTTTGAGCATACATTACAATATATTATCACACAATAAGAATTAATATTAAAACAATTTAAATCTCATTATAACTTAACATTAAACATGAAATAATTGATATGTACTAGAAAATCAAATTTTTGCTAGGAAGGATGATACCCTTTGCTCGCTAGATTATTTGCACAAACACCTACATAATCTATTCTAGAGTATGGAGTGGCTCGATAGCCACTTAGGCATCCCACCAATAGAAGGGAGACCATTAGATGGTATACCCAATCCCATCCCTATGGATGGCTTAGATTCAAAAGCTTTGGCTTGATGGATATTTGGATATGTTAGCTACTTTTCGTTGTTTAGTTTCTTATCGTGTAGGCCAGTTAGGCTTGTATGTTAGTATGACCTTGGATAATTTTGTATTTATGTGCTCTGAGTTGTTAATGTCCTCTAGAAGGAAAATATTTTTTTGGCTATTGTGAAGTCTCCCATATGAGAGACTAATAGTGATTAAATTCTTGTTCTAAGCTCTAGATTTTATGTTAATAGAATTTCATTTCACAAAGAAAAGCAAATTCTTGATACTTTTTAATCAAGCCGAAGCATTGTTCTATTAAGGTTTATGGAGTCTAGAGGATAAAATTTAAATGGTAGGTCAACCTTTGAGATGAGAAGCTATGGTTGTTCAAAAGAAAAACTCAGCCACTTGTCTTTCTTATAACTAAGAAATATTACTAAGCAGTGTGGTACATTTATGTCTTTTGTTGGACAAGTGGTTTAGGCATTACCTACAACCATATAGTTGGATGTTTGTTGTTGGAATATTTTGTATTGGACATTTAGGAGAAGATCATAATTCATGAATCAATCCACAAGAATTAGGATTGATAACATACAATGACATGACCATGTTTCAACCATTTTCATCCTAAAAGAATTGATTTCAAATGAATATTGAGTAGAAAAGGAGGCAATTGAAATTTGAGCAAATTGTTCATTTACCAATGCATGCTATTGATAAAGTAGAATTTCAATGGGAGGGAATAAAATTTAAGTGGTAGGTGAACCTTTGACATGATAAGCTATGGCTATTGGAAACCACAATTCAACTCCTTGTTTATCTTACAACTAAGAGACTACTAGTAAGTAGTCGATGCATTCAAATCTGATTTTGAACAAGTCATTTTGGCATTAGCTATATAGTTGGATGTTGATTGTTGAAATATTTTATGCTAGACATTTGGGAGAAGATTATAATTCGGTAATCAATCCATAAGAATAAAAAATGATAACACAAAGTAGAATGATAATTTCTCAACCCTGTTCATCATGGCATAATTAATCCCAATTGAATATTGAGTGGAAAAAGAGACAATTGAAATGCCATCAATTAACATATGCCATTGTTAAAGTAGCATCTCAATCTAACAATGACAAAAGATAAATCATGTTTTTCCCATTTCTACCATCTACTTTGGCATTACTAAGTTAACAAACAAAATTATTCTCACATGCTAACTAAATAATAGTGAGCAAAAACTTTTCACCCAACATTGCAATAAGCTCAAGCCACAAAGAACACTTTTGAAAACAAAGCATTCTACATCATACAAAAAAACAAATAACCCAACTCAATTCCAATATTTATTGTTATTGTTAATTGAATTTTATCTAACACAAAATCCAAGACAAAAGTGTGAGTGAAATTAGTAAAATAGTACTTTGTTTACATCATGAATCCGAAATTTCAAAAATATTTCTACAAAATAAAAACACAACGATCAAAATTAATTCCACAAAAGTGTGAGTGAAATTAGTAAAATAGTACTTTGTTTACATCATGAATCCGAAATTAAATTAGATTTACGTTAGTTCTTACTAAGTCAGTCTACTATACACAAGTGCATATGCACACATGCTAACTAGAAAAAAAAACTTAATTGAAAAATAAATTATTGAAATGTTTTAAAAAATATTTTATGTATTTTTCATTTAATTGAACATACAACTTTGTTTATCAAACTTTTTCCTTATTTAATATGTTACCCACTCATTTAATAACTATTAAAAATAAAATTAAAATAAAATTTAAAAAATAAATTTAATAAAATTGTAATAATTCACCAATAAAGGCTACACCATGGCCAATGAAAAATATGTATTTAACACGTAATCCCAAACGAAATTACTTGTTGGCCTTAAATGGATTACGACTGAGTTTTGATTAGTTTACAAGTCATTTTAAACGATTAATAATAGAAAATGTGGGTTGAGTTTTTCATACATAGAAATCAATTTTTTTTAAATATTGAGATTTAATAGGTGTATTATTATGAGATTGGTGGAATATAGAATATCTTCATTTTTATTTTTTGAAATAAATTTTAATTTTTTTGAAAAAATTCTATTTATAACTACATTTAAAATTAACTATTTTATTAAAAAAAAATAAAAATTCAAATTAAAAGCTTTAAAATATTATTTTTTTTGTTTTTCAGTTTAATAACTATTTTTTCAAAAAATTTAATTAAATTTAAAAATCATTTAAAAATTTAAAACAAAATTAATTAAAAAAATCAAACTTTTTGAACCAAAAACCCAAATACAATATAACAAAAAAAAAAAAGTTATAAAACTACTGAAATATAAAAAAAACATAAAAATTAATTCAAATCACATCAGAAAGAATTAATTTATATAACTCAAATGTAAGGAAATTAGTATCCATTTATATCAAGATAAATATTCTATTAAGGGAAAACTAGATTATGGGCATCTATATTGCTATTGTTTGTTTTGAGTTGCACCAAGATTTTTCAAAAAATTCCTCCATAGTTATACAATCTTATTTTATGCTTTCCAAATTGATAAATTAGTTTTGCAACTCCAAGATAATAATGCTATTGAAACCATAATCATAAAATAATTTTAAGTTAATGTTCTAATATCTTTTTCTTCTGATAGAGTAGAATGAAATCATTCATCAAATCATTCATGCATTGAATATATCTTAGTGCCTTTTTTATTTAAATCAACTTACTTTCCCTTTTTCCTAACAAATTTAAGTTATTAAAAATATTTTTTGATGTGCTATATTATTTTTGATTTGCTATATCCAACCATTGTAAAATGTTTTTTGTTTTATAGAGTAGAATGAAATCATTCATGCATTGAATTTACCTTAGTGCCTTTTTATTGAATTCAACTTATTTTCTTTTTCCACAAATTTTAGTGGTTAAGTTTAAAAAATAACTAATTTTCCATATTTTTTTCAAAAAGTAAGTTATCAATATTTATTTTTTTAAAATATATGATTGTTTAAAAATCATTAAAATTTTAATATTAGAAATTTAAGTAAGTTTTAAAAAATATTATTAAACATTTTATAATTTGTCTAATAGAGAATTATAAAATTAGCGAAATTTCTTTGCTTAATATTTCATCTACCCTGGTTCCCAAATAACAATGCAATTAACTATAACTAGCATTTTCACTAGATGTTGCAAAGGAAAAGTCGTAAGTCATTAGCGCATATGGAAGAAGAGCATAGATGAAAAATGATGCGATATGTTACATGATCTAACTATAGCCAAATTTAAGTGAAAAATAAATACTAATGTTAAATGTAATACAATCAAACAATCTACTAAAAAAGAGGCACGACCAACTTTCTTCCTAAATGCTCAATCTAAGAGTTTATTTTCATTGACAATTCTAAGAGTTTACTTTGTCTTTCATAGTATTCCTTTATCTTTCATAGTCTGAGCCAGACTGAACCTTACCCTCATATCGTAATGGTTCTAGATCAAATTTCTTTGTGAGTAATCTCTAGAGGCGTTTCCATTTATACACAATTTTCCTAAAACATTAACCAATATCCAAGCAGAGAAGCCAAATATGTGTGTCGAAAGTGAATGGAGTAAGTTAATCCTTCTTTCTTGATGTAGGGGCATCTAGCTCAGAGTGACGAGCCAGAAAGACTCCAACCAGGTTCACAGGCGGGAAACTGAATTGTTAAATTCTGCTGAAGATAATTTTTCTTTTTATTTTATTTTACAAGTCAGCAACAGTTAGATGGTTTACTTTTCCAGTTAGATTATTGTTAGTTTCATTATCAAATTAAGGGTAGTTTCTGTAATTAGAAAAAAATAACTTTTAACTGTTTTACAAGGCTTGGAATGTTCAAACAATTACGGTTACAAATAGGAACAGTAGTATGTAACTGTCCTTGTAACAGAAAGAGGAAAAACTGCAAGCCTTAACTGAAGACATAGGCTATAAAAGCCAAACATACATGTAAAGAAAGGGTCTTTTAGTCAAGTAGAGAACAAGTTGAGAAATTGAAGAACAGAATTATCAAGCATTCAAAAGTACCAGAGAATTACTGTCCATCTATCTTATTTCCTAGATTATTGATTTGATCTCTCATACTTAATTAACAGGATTTTACATTTCTGTAAACTAACCGAAATATTATGGCTGTTGTACGAGTATAAACTGAATTCGAAATCATTACCAAACAAGCACACAGAGATATAATTGAAGAAGCACAGTTACGCACAACTAATCGAGACAAGCAACAAGTAAAGAGTCGAGTAAAATAATCAAATGCCAGCAACGTAGCAGAACCACAAGTGAAGGCTACAGGTACCAAATAACACATTCCTTTTTCCTTTCATAAGAACACGATTTACATTTATATTGTCCAGAAACATTACTCCATAGTTGAAAGCGAAAGAGTCGAGTTCCCTTAAATATTACAGAGATTGGTACATTCAAAACAAAATCAAAATTTGCTCAGCAACCATAGACAAGCAATGAATGCAAAACCCTCATTAGGGTTTGATTCCAGGCACAAGATAAGGGTTTGTTGAGGCCGCATTACAATCCAGTGAACTCATACCAAAAGGACAACAGCGGACGTGACTCCCACCAGACTCAAACAGTAAAACAACAAGTGAACCATATTCGGAGCAGAAACCTCGAGACAGAAAGACAATATAGGTTACAGGCCTACCCACTTTCACGCAATTGAACAATTTTGCAGACAGAGACGTGCGCCCTCCAGGCCACCAGAGAAGACCTACAATCAAACAAATAATAGTGAGATTGGAGTTCAACAGAACCAAAAGGGGTCGAAACCCTTGATAGGAAACCAAACCCGCATTCCAAAAATTAAAGGGAAAAGGGAAAGAAAACCCTCACCTGGAGACCGCGTGAGGAGGAACCATGCATTTGAACCAGAGGATGCCACAGTAAATTGGAGACCAGAGTAGCAGGTTTGTTTAGATCTAGAACAAAAAGAGAGTGAACATTGAATCAGAGAATGAGCATTTACCTGTAGCAGAGGTTGAAAGAACTCTCCCATTATTCCTGTACGCTCAGCCACGAAAATCATAACGTTACCAGCAAACTCATAATCCAAAATCACTACCAACCCAGATTCAAAAGTGAAGGACCAGAAGACTGACATTACATGCAGGAACGGGGCAGCAAGAGCCGAATAACAGTGTTAAAACAACCCAGACTCGAACCAGACTTCTTTACAAGAAACTAACAGTTACAGTATACGCAACCAGGACGAAGAGCTCGAACTCATTTAGTAAAAACAGAGGACAGAGTGGGCAAACGACTTACCAGAGATTGCACGAAAACCCCAGAGCAGAACACCGTCGAAGCATACAGGCAGACAAACAACCAAATGCGTAGAGAAAGCATCCACCCATACCCAAAGCAAGCATAAAATCAACCCACAGCCATGAAACCGTGATTCAGAGCCAACAGAAGCCGGATACAACACCCTCGACATACCTTCATCACGCAGAGCTCGAAACCCTTAGAACCAATGACAAGAATGACAAAGAACAATCGAGAAATCGATTAAGGGTTAGGGTAACAGTGTTTACCAAGGCAGAAGGACTGAACATTTACTCCCGCAGTTAATGCCCAGCTACCAGCTACTGAACGCGGGAAAAACAAACGCCACATACAATTGCCACGTAAACGTCCAAGTGTAACGTTAAAAGTGTAAAGGGTTACGCCAAGTGGGCTAGGTCCCATCAGAGTGGTATCAGAGCTAGTTGAGTTGAAAAGATTTGGGAGAAATGGATATGGGCAGACGAGGACAAGGCAGAGGTTCCCGTAGAATGGCAGATGAGGCATTGAGGGAAGAACTCAAAATTCTTACTGCTCGATTGGAAGCAGTAGAGGCAAGCAGAAGGAGAGATCCAGAGTTAGGTGATGTGAGTGACGAAGAAGTGGAAGCACCAACAGATGGGGCTAAAGGTGACTCACCAGAAGTGAGATTGTTGAAGTCTGTATTATTGTCAAACAGTAAACCAAAACCAGAATTACCAACCTATGATGGCAGTTTATCGATTGATGTAGTATTAGATTGGATTAGTGAGATGGACAAGTACTTTGAATGAGAAGAAATTACTGAAGACCGTAGGGTCAAGTTTGTAGCAACAAAGCTGAAAGGACACGCAACCCTGTGGTGGGACAGTGTCCAGAATGAGAGAAAGAGGTTGAACAAGCCTCCGATAAAGACTTGGGCAAGGATGGTAGCTAAATTGAAGGGCAGATTTCTGCCAAGAGATTATCAAATTGCGTTACATAGGCAAGTTCAGAACTTGAGACAGAGAGGTCTGACGGTGAAAGAATATACGGAGGAATTTTATCGAGTAAACTTGCGAGCAGGATATACAAAGGATATAGCAGAGAGGACAACCAGATATGTGAATGGGTTGAGGATAGAAATTTTAGACGAAATAAGTATTTTGTCTCCCAACAATACGGAGGAGTCATATCAGAGTGCAGTTAAAGCAGAGGAAAAGCTTAACCGAAGACAGAATGCCCGAAGAGGACGTGGGTCTAACAAAGGAAGAGGCCAGTCCTATGGTAGGGGCCGAATTGCCAGCAACATCGAAGAAGCCAGCAGCTCAAGGACTTCGGGAACAGCAGAAAAAGGAGATGGAACGAGGGGTGGCAGATCGTTTCAGCGCGGTAGAGGAAATGGTCGTGGAAGGGGAACTGGATACCAGTGTTATAGATGCCACAAGTGGGGCCACCGCTCTTTTGAGTGCCCAGAGACAGATTCAACTGGAGAGCGAGGCGCATATGTGGCGCAGCCAGAGGAAGCAACAACACCTCCTCAAGAGGTAGAAAATGCCCCAGAAACAGGAGAAGCTTTAGTGCTGCATAAGGTGTTGGTGAAGCTAGTTGATGAGAGTATTGAACAGATGCAACGGAAAGCTCTGTTCAGAACAGTTTGTAAGTAGCAAGGTAAGTGCTGTAAAATGATAATTGACAGTGGAAGTACTGACAATTTAGTGTCAGTCGAGATGGTGGAGAAGTTAGGACTGAAACGTCTGAAACACCCCACTCCATATCGAGTTTCATGGTTACAGAAAGGACACCAGTTGCTGGTGGATGAACAGAGTGAAGTGGAATTCCAGATAGGACGTTACAAAGACAAAATTATTTGCGACATTATGCCAATGGACGTGTGCCACATTTTGTTGGGCAGACCTTGGCAATATGACAGAAAAGTGACACATGATGGGGTATTGAATTGTTATAAGTTTGAAAAAGACGGGGTTAAGCATACCCTTGTGCCTATCAGAGAGGAGAAAGAGGCAGTGGAAGGAAATGAACCAAAGGCGTTTCGTATGAACGGAAAACAATTTTTGAAGCAAGTTGAAAACAGTGAGATGAATTTTGCTGTAGTGAGAAAGACTAGGACATTATTGTTACACACAGAAATCACAGATTTTCCTATAGAAATACAGCAGATGTTGGAAGAATTTACAGATATAGTAGTAGACGACTTGCCGGATAAGTTACCTCCCAAGCGGAGCATTAGTCACCACATTGATTTCATACCAGGAGCCAGCTTACCGAATAAGGCAGCGTACCGAATGAGCCCCAAGGATAATGAAGAAATCAAAAAACAGGTGCAGGAGCTATTGGATAAAGGATTGATCAGAGAAAGTTTGAACCCATGTGATGTACCAACAATTCTCGCCTCCAAAAAGGGAGGAGAATGGCGGATGTGCACTGATTCCAGGGCCATCAATAAAATCACCATACGGTACAGATTTCCGTTACCGCGCATGGATGATATGATGGACTGTTTGAGTGGGGCAGCTTACTTTTCTAAAATAGATTTAAAAAGTGGATATCGCCAGATTCAGATACGTGAAGGAGATGAATGGAAGACAGCTTTTAAAACAAATGAGGGCTTATATGAATGGCTGGTTATGCCGATCGGGTTGAGCAATGCGCCCAGCACCTTCATGAGACTCATGAATGAGATGCTAAAGGAATATATAGGGAAATTTGTAATTTTTTATTTGGATGACATACTTATTTTCAGTAAGACACGAGAAGAACACCTCCGGCATGTGCGTAAACTGTTAGAGAAGCTACAACAGAACAAGTTATTGATCAATCTGAAGAAATGTACGTTTTTGCAGAGAGAACTAATTTATCTAGGATTTGTGATAGCATAAAACGAATTAAATATGGATCCGGAGAAAGTGACAAAAATCATAAATTAGCAGTCAGCGAAGAATTTGTTTGAGGTACAAAGTTTTCACGGATTAGCGAGTTTTTACAGAAAGTTTATTAGAGATTTTAGCAGAATCTGTGCTCCTATGTTGGAGACCATCAAAAAGGCCAGCCAACCTTTTCGATCGACAGAAGCAGCAGAAAAGAGCTTTCAGCTATTGAAAAGGAAAATAACAGAAAGACCGATTCTTAGGATACCATACTTTCAAAAACTATTTCAGGTACGTTGTGATGCTAGTGGAACAACAGTCGGGGCTGTACTCAGCCAGGAGGATAGACCAGTGGCATTCTTCAGTGAAAAACTGAATGAGAGTAGGCAGAAGTAATCCTCATACAATAACGAATTCTACGTAGTAGTACAGGCACTAAGACACTGGAGGCATTACCTGTTGGGAAACAAGTTCGTGTTGTTCTCAGATAATTCTGCATTACAGTATGTAATACAGCAGCATAAACTTAATCATAAGCATGCCAAATGGGTGGAGTACTTACAGAGTTTTAATTTTGTACTGAAGCATATCAGTGGGCAAGTGAATAAGGTAGCCGACGCATTGAGTAGGAAAGCTTTACTATTGCAGGAAAGCACTGTGCAGGTTTTGGGCTTTGAACATTTACGAGATCTTTATAAGACAGACACAGATTTCAGAGAAGCCTACGAGGCGTGCCAAAATCCTTTAATACGAGGAAATAGTCCTTGGTTGGACTATAATATACAGGAGAAATTACTTTTCAAGGGAGGACAACTGTGTATCCCCAGCTGTTCTATGAGGGAGAATATCATTCGTGAAAAACACAGTGGGGGATTGGCTGGACACTTTGGTATTGACAAGACTTTAGAGCAACTTAGTCACTTTTACTTTTGGCCGAGAATGAGACGGGACGTACAACGTTTTGTGGCTAAGTGTAAGGTGTGTCAACTATCGAAAGGACATAGCCAGAACACAGGACTGTACACGCCATTGCCTATTCCAGGCAGACCTTGGGATTTAGTGAGTTTAGATTTTGTATTAGGATTGCCAAAAACGCAGAAAGGGTATGATTCGGTAATGGTGGTAGTAGATCGTTTCTCGAAAATGGCACATTTTTTACCTTGTCGGAAAACTAGTGATGCCACCTACGTGGCCCACTTGTTTTTTAACGAGATTGTCCGATTACATGGGTTACCAACAACCATCCTATCAGACAGAGACGTAAAGTTCACGGGACATTTTTGGCGTACCTTATGGAAAAAAATGAACACCCAATTAAGCTACAGTTCTGCCTACCATCCGCAGACCAATGGGCAGACAGAAGTTGTGAACAGAAGTCTAGGAAATCTATTACACAGCTTAGTCGGAGAAAATTCTAGAATGTGGGAACGAGTGCTGGCGCAAGCAGAATTTTCTTACAACGATTTGCCGAATCGTAGCACGGGTCTCAGTCCCTTCCAGATTCTTTATGGTATGCACCATCGAGGAGTGCATGAGATTCAGGATCTTGGTTTATAGGAACGACGGAGTGTGGATGGAGAAGATTTTGCAAATGCGATGCGGGATTTACATGAACAGGTAAAGGAAAAGTTACAGGACAACAGCTTGAAGTATAAGGAACACGCAGATTTGAAGAGGAGAGAAGTTCATTTTGAGGTAGGGGATGATGTTCTGGTACACTTACGCAAGGAGCGGTTTCCTAAAGGCACGTACAACAAACTGAAATACAAGAAGATAGGGCTTTGCAAGATCTTGCAGAAGTTTTCAGCGAATGCCTACGAAATCCAACTACCACCTGGAGTAGGCATATCACCTATCTTCAATGTGGCAGATTTGTTTCCGTATACAGGCGAACTGTTGGAAGGAAGGAAGGATGAACCCGGACAATCCACGCGGAACACCCAGCAAGATAGAGACACTTGAAAGAAACAAATGCCTTATGTCCAACCTCCTGAGATCGAAGGCATCCTCAAAACTCAGGTAGTTAGGCGTACTCGGCGGAAAAATTATTTTCAGTACCTGGTGAAGTGGAAGAACCGTCCGATTGAGGACAGCTCATGGCTTGACGCCAGGCAGATTGAACGAATAAGGACATCAGTGGAGGAGCTCATGAACAGGAGTCATGATCTTTTCTCACCCCGGGAGCCTGATGTAGGAGCATCCAGCTCATAGTGACGAGGCAGAAAGACTCCAACCAGGTTCACAGGTGGGAAACTGAATTGTTAAATTCTGCTGAAGATAATTTTTCTTTTTATTTTATTTTACAAGTCAACAACAGTTAGATGGTTTACTTTTCCAGTTAGATTATTGTTAGTTTCATTATCAAATTAAGGGTAGTTTCTGTAATTAGAAAAAAATAACTTTTAATTGTTTTACAAGGCTTGGAATGTTCAAACAATTACGGTTAAAAATAGGAATAGTAGTATGTAACTGTCCTTGTAACAGAAAGAGGCAAAACTGCAAGCCTTAACTGAAGACAGAGGCTATAGAAGCCAAACATACATGTAAAGAAAGGGTCTTTTAGTCAAGTAGAGAACAAGTTGAGAAATTGAAGAACAGAATTATCAAGCATTCAAAAGTACTAGAGAATTACTGTCCATCTATCTTATTTCCTAGATTATTGATTTGATCTCTCATACTTAATTAACAGGATTTTACATTTCTGTAAACTAACCGAAATATTATGGCTGCTGTACGAGCATAAAATGAATTCGAAATCATTACCAAACAAGCACACAAAGATATAATTGAAGAAGCACAGTTACGCACAGCTAATCGAGACCAGCAACAAGTAAAGAGTCCAGTAAAAGAATCAAATGCCAGCAACGTAACAAAACCACAAGCGAAGGCTACAGGTACCAAATAACACATTCCTTTTTCCTTTCATAAGAACACGATTTACATTTATATTGTCCAGAAACATTACTCCATAGTCGAAAGCGAAAGAGTCGAGTTCCCTTAAATATTACAGAGATTGGTACATTCAAAACAAAATCAAAATTTGCTCAGCAACCATAGACAAGCAACGAATGCAAAACCCTCGTTAGGGTTTGATTCCAGGCACAAGATAAGGGTTTGTTGAGGCCGCGTTACAATCCAGTGAACTCATACCAGAAGGACAACAGCGGACGTGACTCCCACCAGACTCAAACAGTAAAATAACAAGTGAACCATATTCGGAGCAGAAACCTCGAGACAGACAGACAATATAGGTTACAGGCCTACCCACTTTCACGCCATTGAACATTTTTGCAGACAGAGATGTGCACCCTCCAGGCCACCAGAGAAGACCTGCAATCAAACAAACGATAGTGAGATTGGAGTTCAACAGAACCAAAATGGGTCGAAACCCTTGATAGGAAACCAAACAAGCATTCCAAAAATTAAAGGGAAAAGGGAAAGAAAACCCTCACCTGGAGACCGCGTGAGGAGGAACCATGGATTCGAACCAGAGGACGCCACAGTAAACTGGAGACCAGAGTAGCAGGTTTGTTTAGACCAAGAACAAAAAGAGAGTGAACATTGAATCAGAGAACGAGCATTTACCTGTAGCAGAGGTTGAAAGAACTCTCCCATTGTTCCTGTACGCTCAGCCACGAACACCATAACGTTACCAGCAAAATCATAATCCAAAATCACTACCAACCCAGATTCAAAAGTAAAGGACCAGAATACTGACATTACATGCAGGAACAGGGCAGCAAGAGCCGAATAACAGTGTTAAAACAACCCAGACTCGAACCAGACTTCTTTAAAAGCAACCAACAGTTACAGTATACACAACCAGGACGAAGAGCTCGAACTCATTTATTAAAAACAGAGGACAGAGTGGGCAAACGACTTACCAGAGATTGCACGAAAACCCTAGAGCAGAACACCGTCGAAGCATACAGGCAGACAAACAGCCAAATGCACAGAGAAGGCCTCCACCCATACCCAGAGCAAGCATAAAATCAACCCACAGCCATGAAACTGTGATTCAGAGCCAACAGAAGCCGGATACAATGTAGGAATTTACAGGGTAAGTTCCTCAGACAGAACACCAAAAGGACACTGCTCACAAACAGATCACAGATCAATACACCAGTATTTTGACGTGGTTAAAACCCTCAGAGAGG
>APFE031710415.1:0-10857 GCA_000404065.3 Pinus taeda | reverse complement strand
TGGCTAATGGCATCGCACATATACATGTATCAAGGCCCCTCTCCGTAATGTTTCCCTGATTGTGATCCGCTGATGCGATTGATCGCAATCGCATATCACTCATGCCCCGGGCCCATGGTGAGCGCTTTGTTGTGTTGTCTGATAGTGATCCTGCGATGTAACATGGGCTGTCGATCTACGCGCTTGATCGACGGTCCTAGTTGACTCCGTCGATTGCCATCGCAAGTTTATATGGTCCGCCCTCAATCCGTCGATTGCCACCAGCAATTGCGACCCGCTGATTAGATTTGGACTGTTGATCGTCGAGATCTGATGGCTGTTGTCCATTTCATTGTTTAGACCTCCTATATTCAATTTTTTTAATGTTTCCTTGGGTTTTTGCCTCCTGGTAGTGTTTTTTCTCCATTCTAAGGGTTCTTCTCCGTTGATGGTTTTGATCTTTGGCATGATTTTACTAGCTTTTGAAGACTTAGAGAGCATATATGGATCCATTTGGATCAGGACCCCATGCAATTATATATGCGAGAGTAATCTTTTGAATTTTGGCTTATGGCCAAAGCGGAGCAGAGGAGATGTGGCAATTAGAGCTGAGACAGGGGACATTTTCGCTAAAAATAGTAGCACTGCACCTCAGGGGCTAACACTAGCTCCTTCTGGGGATGAAAGCCTCCCTATGAGGTTTCATGAACCACAAACCAATTCCTTTTTTGTAAAACCAAAATCAAATCTATCTACTAGTGTTCCATTGGGCATGGATTTTATTTTTCATAGAAAATAAAAGCTGAAAAACATATTTACAATATCAAGGCTTTAAAGCCTTAAATGAAATAAAGTTTCAAGAACCTCCCATTAACTGGGCCACCAGAAACATCTTCTCCTTTTAGACTATGCAGAATAAAGGTATTGTTCTGCTGAATTTGAGTGATGACAAACAGACCTGTCCATAAGGAGTCAAAATTACCATGATTCCCTTTCTTTTCCTTCAATGCATCCCATTTGAGAACCCAGTCACCAACTTGGAAATTGTCCAATTTTACCTTCCTGTCAAAGGCTTCTTTGATTTTCTTCTGATGAAATTTTGACTTCTCAACCAGCTGCTCTCTAATTTGCTGTAATTGAACCAGGTTATTCATTCTCCTCGCCATGTCATTTGTTACATCATTTTCTTCTTGAAATAATTTGGCCACTAGGAGAATTAGTTGGATAGTAAAAACAACATTAGTGCCATAAACTAGCTTAAATGGAGAATTTCCTATGGACTTCTTTTCGGTAACTCTGTCAACCCACAGTGCAAACTTCAACTTGGAATGCCAACTCTTTTTGTTGTCCTCCAATAGTTTTTTGATTATCCTCACAAAACTCTTGTTAGATGATTCTGCAAGGCCATTGCCTTGAGGATACTATGAGGTAGAATGCACCAATTGAATGCCCATGGATTCACACATGTCCACCAATTCGTCTGCCCTGAAAGTTGTTGCATTATCAGTGACTAGTTTGGTTGGGCAACCAAATCTAGTGAAAATATTCTCATTCAAGAACTTTATGATAACCTGATGATTAGGATTTTTATTAGGTATGACCTCAATCCATTTAGTGAAATAATCAGTGGCTACCAAGATCCATATGTGTTGGCCACTGGAATGTGGATTAATCTCACCTATGAAGTCCAAGCCCCACCGTTGGAAGGGACCATTGACGTGTATTGGCTTCAAAGGTAGAGATTTTAGCTGCTATCTTCCTGCAAACCTCTGACATTGGTCACAATATTTCATTAAAAAAAACACATCAGAGAACATAGTAGGCCAATAGTACCCAACTCTCAGGATTGTGTGGGTTGTGTTTTTCCAATAATGATTCCCTCCACAGATGCTAGAATGGAACTGGTGCATGAATTGCACAAATTGTCCTTTATCTAAACATCTCAAGAGGATTCGTGATGGGTCTTTGCAATAAAGCATGTTTTTATTAATGCAGAATTTGGTTGATCTGGGCTTAATGGTCTGGGATTGAGTTGAGCTAAGCACTTTAGGGACTTCTAGCTTATGAAAAAAATGAACTATACTAGAATACCATTCACAGGGGGCTAGATTTTCAGCCAAAGGCTGATTCTGCTCTTGCTCTTCTGCTACTTCCTCTGTCTGCTCATCACCTGAATTTGAACCCATGCAATTGATGTCTAACAAACTACAATTTTCCTCAGCCATAAGTTTAGCCAAGCCCTGGCCTTTGACAAGCTTTGTGGGCTTCACCTATATGTTAAACTCTATGAATTTTGCAATCCATTTATCTCCCTTTTCATCAATATTTGGTTGAGTTACGACATCTTCTACTGAGGTTGAGGGTACATATGCAACCAATTTGGAATGCAAAATATAAATTTTGAATTCCTTTGAAGATTTTATGAGAGCATAAGCTTGTTTTTCAATAAGGTCATACATTAGTTCAGCATCCCTCAGAGTTTTTCTAAAAAAGGCCACAGGGTGCTCTACACCTTCATCATTTTCCTGCAACAGAACTGCTGCAAGTGTATCATAAGAGGGAAAAGAGAAGATATAAACCTCCTTGGTGTAGTTTGGGTTGATTAGAGTGGGAGCTTCCATGATAGCTTATTTTATGGCTTCAAAAGAGCTTCTTGCAACATCCATCCATTTTATTTATGATCCTTTCGTCAGCATGGAAGTGATGTGCTTCATTAGTTCTGCAAAGTTTGGAATGAACCTCCTTACAAAGCTAATCTTACCCAGGAAGGATTGAATGTCCCTTTTTGACCTTGGGATGGACAATGTTTGAATTTCTTGAACTCTTGTTGGAAAAGACTGTTATGTCATCTAGGTAAATAAGGACAAACTTGTCCTTCTCTCCCACAAAGGCTATGCCCATGGCCCTCTGAAAAGTGGCCCCAACATTCATCAGTTCGAAAGGCATCTTGGAGTATATGAAAGTGCCCCAAGGAGTAGTGAAGGCAGTCTTTTCCCGATCTTCTAGATGTACAACAATATGACTGTAACCTGAAAATCCGTCAAGGAAATACATGACTCTAGCCCCTTACACTTTTTGTAGCAAGTGTTCCATCTTAGGCAAGGGGTAGTTTTCTTTTTTAGAGCATTTGTTCAGATTCTTGAAGTCAACACAAAGCTTGATTTTTCCATTCTTCTTTCTTACTACCACAAGGTTAGCTATCCACTTTGAATACCTTAGGGGAACTATGATCTTGGAATCCAATAGCTTCTTGATTTCCTTTTCAATCAAAGGCAATAAGAGAGGGTTGATAGGTCTTAATTTCTGCTTAAAATGGATGGCGTTCTTCTCCAATGGAATCTTATGTTGAATGATGTTAGTGTCATAGGTCTTAAGATCACTGTATTCCCAAGCAAAAATATCAGCAAATTGTTTCAGCATGGTGCAATACTTGGAACTATGGGGAGAAGACAAGTGAGTGGAAAAATTTATGTACTTTGGATAGGTTAGACTCCCAACATTATATTTATGAATATCAGACTCATTTTCTTTTTTGGCAAGCTTATAAGGTACATCATTATGATCAAACAGCTTCTCTAGGGGAACCAATCCTTCGGGTATATGGTTACTAGGTAGCTGAACAATGCTATCTTGACCAATCTCGTCCTTTATCTTGGACTGGTTGCATTCTTCCATTGTTTCATTTTCTTGGTCGATGTGCATTTCAAAAAATTCATCAACAACTTGTAAAAGCCTATTAATTTCATCATCATCTTCAAAAACTTTCCAGTATTTGACATTGTCAGGCAGAGATGGTCGAGATGTAAGAAATGTTGAAAATATTAAAAGAGTCCTTGAGCTTCCATACCTCATCTCTATATGCTTTCATCCTTGGATGCTTTGCTTGGAAAGTTTTGTTGACCTGTTGAATGATAAGGTATATGTCTCCAAACACTTTAAGACCTTTGATGCTCATTTCTTTAGCAGCGTTTAAGCCCAATATCAAGGCTTCATTTTCTTCTATGTTATTTGTGACCTGAAAAGTTAATTTGAAAGATAAATGAATGCATTCTTATGTGGGGGACACCAGGACTACACCTACCCCTACAACTTCCTTAGAGAAATCTCCATCAAGGAACAAGTCCCAAATATGTGGGCCCTCTTCCTCTATGATCTAGCGAATTGGTTTCTTAAGGTGTGTGGAGGCCAATTAGGATTCTTGAATTTGAAGAATACTAATTCCAAAATCAGTGTCGAGAGCATAGATGGGATGATTAGTGGAATTTCTTTCATCACTGATGATATAATACAACTGAGCTTCTCTGTATAATCTCGTGTTGTCACCCCCAAAAACTGGGACAATAGCGTAAGACAGATCATTTTGTAATGTTCCACCTAATATCTTGATCCAACCTTTGGAAAGAAACATGCCAAACTTGGGGGGTACATCTACTAGCACAATATCCATCATCATGCTCTTCATGGGCAGCTAAGACAAAGTGATGGCTAGGTCCTTGTTTAATCCCAAACATTTTACTTTCCTAGAGTCAAAAGAAAATAGGTCATGATTAGGTTTTGTAATGTCAAGACCCAACTCATCCATGATAGCTTTGGGCATTAGATTATGGCTGCCTTCAGTGTCTAGAAGGAGTTTGTGAAGGATTTTATCAAGAATAGTCATAGAGACATAGAATGATGGGGAGTTGTCATCATAATTTTCAATCATTGGGCTGAGAACACCAGCTGGTTTGTCATCTTGCAGATTTAAATAGTCAGTGGAGGCTTGGATTGCATTAGGCTCAAGGGTCTCAAGGATAGATCTCTTGAAGGACTCATTCTTCACTAGTTCAATTAGTGGTATAGGTATTCTTAGCTTCTAAATTTCCGATTGAAAACTGAAAGGAGAAGGAGAGTTGTCAAGGCCTCTTATCTTGTGAGCTGGAGCTTTGAGGATGATGGGATAAACTGTCGGTCACTTCTACTTATTAGCTTGTTGTATTGCAGGGCCAACAACTCTCTGAATAGGAGTTTCCTAGGCATTATTCATCTTCGACCTCAGATTATATATGTGCTAAGCAACGATTTATATAATAACTTCACCATCCCATTCTTGGTTGATCTAGTGAATGAATAATGACTTTTCGTAGGCAGCTGAGCTCAAAGAGGAGGCACTACCTTTGACTTCCAAACAATGGATCTCATCATCTTCTTCAAACTCCTCTTCTTCCATGACTACATTCTGGAAAGGGGTCTTCACCCTTTGGTCTTCATTGGCATCTTTTCTTCTTTGCAAAATATGCAATTTCTCATTAGCTCTTCTATATGGATTTGGATTTCTAGGAGTAAAGGTATTAGGAACTCTTCCTTTCTCAGAGTGCTGCTCAACCTTTAATTTGGAGATTTTAGAGGCTAATGACTCTATCATCTTGGTCATTTTATCTATCCTGGGATCTGAAGATGATGAAGACTTGCCCCTCCGTCTCCTTCTATCAAAACTTCCCTTTAGCTTCTCTGCAACCATGATGTTTGATTCTACTTCCAAGGTTGCATCCTGCATATCAGCCAAAGTACCACATCACCTCTCCCTCAATAGTAGATAGAAGTCAGGATCAAAGGCATTGGCATAAGTGAGTTTAGCAGAGGTAGTGGCGGGTTTTACTTCAGCTGGTATCTTGTTGTACATGCGGTTAAACCTCTTATTAAAATCAGACAACAACTCACCATTTTCCCTCTTTAATTTCTTGAACTCCGTCTAGTAGTAGAGTAGATCCTTATTATCCCTCCAATTCTTTAGGAATGCATCATCTAAAGCCTCAATATCTAATAGAGACTTTGGGGCTAGTTCTTTGAACCATTTCCTAGCCTCTCCATCTAGACTTTGCATAAAGACTCTCATCAATACATCGTCTTCACTAATGTCTAGGTTATCAGCATAGCTATAGAATGATTCAAGATGTTCCTCAACTGTAACACCTTCAGTCGCAGTGAATTTAGGCCTATACTTTGATATTCCCGAGTAGGCATGGCATTCAAAGGGGTGGGCAGTACTAGAGGTCCATACATAGTAGTTATGATTCTTTCCATTTGGTAGGTGCCTGTGGTCTTGCCATAGTTGTGGTGGCTATAAGGGTACTAGAAATATGAATGAAAGGGGGTTGAGGGCTGATTGATAAGACTAAAGGGGTATGAGGGATAGGAGGAGAGGTTTCCTTTGGGCTGGAAACAAAAGGAGAACCTAAAGAATAACGATCTCTATGAATTTTTGAGATTTTTTCTTCACTGCTAGTATTAGATGCTATACTCTCAACATGTATTTGTTCTATTACAAGATTTTCTTGAAGAGATATAGAATATTGTTTAGAGCTACCTGAACCTGATGCTCATTTCTGCAACACCTTTCTTTCTTTGATGATTTTCTCATGGTCAAATACTGGGTCAGCTTGTGGCTTTTGAGGATTTCTCTGAGTATGCCTCACAAACTGAGCCAGAACTATTAAGTGGAGTCGCCAAGAGGTTCATCCTTCAGTAGAGTTTCTAGATAGATGATTACAACCGAAAAAGTACCCAGACTTTGTCTATCATCAAAGTTGGATCTGTGTCGTCTCCCAGGGAAGTTGAGCTTTAGTCTCCTCTCCCCCGCAATGTCCCCAATTATGTTATCACTCTAGGAAGCTCTCCTAGGTTGTAGCTGAGAGATGTTTGGTAACATATAAATCTTCAATATTGTTCACTGAACTATTGGAATGGATGATGGTTTGGATCAAATCAGATGATTGTTTCAACTCTATTTTCACTCAAGACATGCATGAACACCTTCAACTTTACAAGGCTTTAGATCACTAATCCTCAATAGTTTGTAGATTCAATGGATAGATGGAGAATATTGACTGTACTGGCAATTGCATACATAAACACATATGAATGGCTAGCTAAAGGAAGTAAATGAAGCTTGCAAATCTAATTTATCAATGCAGAGATAAGATGACAGTTATCAGGCATTAGACACAGAAGAAAACATGAATAACCTATTCAAGTGCAAGCTTAGAACATAAGAGAAAATGGGAATTGAACATGTAACAACAAAAGAAGCTTATATTGCTGAAATGAAGATGAGAAGCCAGAGTAGCAGAGTATCCACAGTCTCCAAAAGTTGAACCCCTCATACTTCTAACTTTCAGCCATTTATAGGATTTTTTACAATGCTACTGGGCTCTGAAAGGCTTGAAGTGTCTTAATCTATCCTCTCTGCCTTTTCAACGACTTGATGCCATGACTAGACACACATGAGCTCGGAGGTTTCTTTTCTAACAGTAGAGTAATCGCATTCTTGTAATTTCTTGCGCTGTCAGGGAGCTCGCTCATGCTAGCGATGCTCCATGATCACTTCTATTGGTTTTTGATGTTTCGTGGTGTGGCTTTTTATCCCTCTGGTCTCTATCTCTCGGCCTTTGTCTGGATGAGTGCATCGGGCGTTTGAAATCCTTTAAATGGTTGCTTTCTATTAACACGGAGAAATGATGAAATAATGTGAAATTCCACCAAAACACAGTTCATTTCGGACTTCAAAAGCCCTCAAATATGGTATATTCCTTTATCGAGTCCACCCTTAATCACTATCACAAGTTGCTTCAGCTTTGTTTCCAAGGTTTCCTTTCATATTTTGAAATATGTTAAAAAACACTAGAAAACCTGAAAAAATGGCTTCAGCGGATCTGAAATATTATGTATTTTCATTCGCAAACCCCTTCGGGTTCAGGTTTTATCGCATCGGTGCTATCCCTTTATATTTTGTTAAATAACAAAATATGTGAAAATACATTAACAAATGCCTTTTGATAGATCCGAAAATATATGAAATAATGCCTATATAGCCATCAGGTCTGACTAATTGCATTGCACATATACATGTATAAAGGCCCCTCTCCATAATGTTTCCCCGATTGTGATCTACCGATGTGATTGATCACAATCGCATATCACTCATGCCCCAGGCCCATGGTGAGTGCTCTATAGTGTTCTCCTATAGCGATCCTGCGATAAAACATGGGCCATCGATCTGCATGCTTGATCGACAATCCTACTTGACTCCGCCAGTCGCCATCGCAAGTTTCATATGGTTCGCCCTCAATCCACTGATTTCCACCACTGATTGTGACTTGTTGATAAAATCTAGACCATTGATCAGCCACATTTGATGACTGCTATGCATTTCACTATTCAGAGCTACTATACTCAATTTTTTCAATGTTTCCTTGGGTTTTTGCCTCCCGATATTGTTTTTTTCCATTCTAACGGTTCTTCTCCTACGATGGTTTTGATCTTTGGCATGATTTTACTAGCTTTTGATGACTTAGAGAGCATATCTAGATCCATTTGGATCAGGACCTGATGCAATTATATATGCGAGAGTAAACTTTTGAAGTCTAGCTTATGGCCAAAACAGAGCAGAGGAGATGTGGCTATTGGAGCTGACATAGGGGACATTTCTACTAAAAATAGCAGCACTGCACCTCAGGGGCTAACAACGACCACTAGAAAATATACAGTGATGAGAAGATCTATATCCAAAAAAAAAAAGAATCAGAAAATTTTATTACTGAAACCGACGAATTTTTTTTACATAGGGGCATAACTTAGGGGTTTATTGTGTGGTCAACAGCCTAGACAAGTATTAAAAATGAAAACCACAAGTAGCCAGAGCTACATCAGTAAATGATATAAAATAGGCAAAGCTACCTTCCCAAGGAAAGGAAACATGACCAATATATGTGTATATATGTTTCTATGTTATCATATGAATTTTTTCTACTATTATACCTTATAGTATAACGATAAGGGATCTGTGATATATACTAAGGAGTTGAAGTGAGAAAAATAAGAAGAATTTAACTATAATGAAGAAAGAGTTCTGAAATCATCCGCAAGATTCATAACTAATTAAAAAGAAAGAGATTAGCTAAATAAGAGAAATATAAACTGAGTCGATAAATCCTTATGAATAATTTATATCTCATTCCTCATTCGAATGATTCAGGACATGAAACTAAAACCCTGTTAGAAGGGATACATCTTTATACACAAGACAAGAAATATGAAGATAGTATCCATAGCTAGAGTTGTAGGTGGATTCCATAGTAAATCTCAAACGAAAAATAGATAAAGACAAGCACAGTGTGAAACAATGAATCAAGTTAATGCATAAAAATAAATAAACCTCTCTAGGAAGGAATTACAGAGTCTATTTGAGGATTAAATTAACAACCTTTAAATCGTTGACACAATATATTTCACCATAAAAAAAACAATATATATATATATTCTTAGAAATATTACAAACCCTCTTTCGGTAAAGAGGTCTCGATGGAAAAAAAATATGAAATTCAAAATTACAACTAAGTTGATCTGTAGAGCTTCAAAATACAATAAAATAATGGCCATGAACCCAGAACCTAAGAAGTAGGTCAAGGTACTTTTCTAGATGAAGCACATAAGAGACGCAATAACATGGTCTTCATAATGGAGCCTGGATAACTACTTACATCAATAACATAAACCACAAACTACCTAGCCAGAAGAACGACGTAAGAATAGAGTAACCCTCAAGAGCTATAGCTATAGACTAGGGAAATTCCTAAAGTAAAACGACATACCCAGAGGCCGGATGTAGTGCCAATGCAAAACCCTTGATTGGATTTTGAGAAGAAGGCACAGAGCTTTCAATCTCGAGCGACTAAGAAAACTTCTAGTGAAACATAGTAAATTAACAAGTGAGAACTGATTAACCTCTGTAAATATTCAAAAAAAAAATATGCAATAGCTACTTAACCAACTAGAGACAAAATTCTTTACCTGGCCAAGGTTGTGGCATGAACATGACATCACACTGCCAATGAATTTCGAGAACCATCTACAAAACCTTTGGCATTTGGCAATAATTGTTTTTTATGTGAAAAATGTTGGGGTGAAGGGAAATTCCATTTCATTCATTTGTTACATTCCATATTTTGTTGTCTTGAATATCTGAAATAGGATAGTTTACATGTGTGACTTCATGGTTAATGCTAGAATTCTTCTTAACAATTACTAATGTCAATTGTTTGCAATTGCATCTCTGATGGTGCATTATGAGATCACTTTGTGTCCACTTCTTGCAATCACAATGGATTGATATATGTCCTCTCGATACATAGATCTTCCTCTTGATTGATCAAGCTCTTGGAATTTATTGAAGATGATGAAAAGAACCACTAAGTTAATGATGACCAATGCTCTCTACTATTAGAACATAGGAGGTTTCTCTATAGGCAGGACCACGAACATGCATTAGAGGAATAGAGACCACCTCCTATTGAATGAGTGAACAGGAAGAGGGAGGAGGACAACTTTGATCAAGAGAATGTGTTCTTGAAACTCAATCTCTTGATCTTCAACATTGTTTCACATCCTTAGAATCAATCTTATTGAGATAGGGACCTACCTCCACCACAAAATATCAGTTATGCTTTGGTAACAATGGTCTCATCCATAGGTTAGTGGTGTTGTTAGGGTATTGTTGAAAAGTTTTGTTAAATTCATTTAAAAATGAAAATAGCTATTATGCTAATGTGGAAAGAGTAGCATCAGTTCCATGCCATTTCTTAAAAGTTGAATACCCTTAGCTATTTGGTTCAATGCTAAAAGAAGTATCCACTCTCCAATGTTGTTATGAAACCGGCTCAAGAAAATATAGAAAAGATAGATCAACGCCTTAAAATTCAGCCTCCTCAAGGGGGCAACCTCCTTTACATTACATAAATGAACAATTCTTGGATGATTCAACTGACAAGACCTCATTTCTATATATAGGAGTCTAAGGAGTCACAATATAAGCTAGCTGACCTAACAATAATAATATAAAGC
>APFE031710403.1:90446-108767 GCA_000404065.3 Pinus taeda | reverse complement strand
TTATAGTTGAAAAAAATTCAATTTCTTTTGTATCTAGCATGTTATGGTTGAAAACATGTTGAATTTATACTTAGGAAAAAAATGACATTCTACCAAAAACATTAATGTGTTTTTTTCCTCATAAACAACTTTGTTTGGCACATAATTTTATTTTTTTTTGTAAGCTGAGGAGGGACTCTTTCTATTACTTTATAGAAAATAAAACAGAACATAGTTCCAGAACATAATAACTCGCCCGCATGGGGAAACCGAGTATTTAAACCATCTAAAGTTTTTAAACGCCGACCAAAAATAGAAGGCCCAAAGTCTGAATATCTTGGCAAGATGAACTAAACAGTCCTGATTGCTCCTAATCCTACTATTCTGCATAGAGTAAATTCCCTTATCTAGAACATGCAAGAAACTATATTTAACAAAATTATGTATTTTCATATGCATATCTTTTCCTTAGACATCTTCAGTTGTAGGTTGCTGGTTTGCTCCTCTGGCTGCTCCCTGATGTTCTCCCTTCAAAAGCTACTGTAATTCATCTAGTTTCTCCTCTTGTCTTTCTAGAGCAATGTGAATGAACCTCAGTTCCCTACGCATCTCAGGGACTCCCTGCGCTATTTCCGACATCTCAGTAGCAATTTGCTCTAGTGCTTTTGCCAATAACCTTTTCATTACCCAGTAAATGTGGAGAGATTGCTTGAACAGAGACATTCTGCCCCTGGTGTTGCCTGGGTCCTACAGTAAGAATTCCCAATCCTCCATTTCTTCGTCAGATTGGCCTTGTAAAGACTCCTCCTCCAGATGCTGAATAAATCTTCTGATCTCAGGGTTTGTATTCTGCTGATAAGCTCTCTCAGCCTGGTGAATTTTCTGCTCTATCGAGCTTCTTGTTTTTTTTGCTGGTGCCGTCTCCTGCTTGGAGTTCTCGCCTTTGTCACCTGCATTCCTGCTCTGCCTCCGACCCCTCATACCACCCGCGGCTGCCCTGCTTCCCGATCCCTTATCGTTTCTTCTCCTGCCATATCTTCTTATGCGTTCCTCCGGCGAGGCTGGCTGATCCTCTTTCAACTGCTGGTTCCTAGCGCCTGTAGATCTGACCTAGGCTTTATATTTCCTATAGGCTTCACGACAGGGGTCTACGTCCTCAGAATCGTCCTCAATCTCAAAAATTTCTGTCGGGAACTCCTCTTTCGCAGCAGCCTTGCCTTTCCTTTCCCTGTACTTGTCCGCTGCGATATTCAGCTCCTCCGCAACCCTAGACTTCATCCTAGTCTCCATGCTAACTCTAGTAATACCACGAGGTATGTTCTGGAGCCGGTGAAAAATTATCCTGTCTCGCTGGTTCGCTACTGTCCTGACCTCTGCGCTCTGAATTGGAAAGAAGCAGAGCTGTCGTCTTTCCTTACCATCTGGGTCCTTATAACTTTTCGATCGTCAAAGTATGCGGCTAAATCGGCAATGCATTGCCGCCAATTATTAGCCGGGATGTTGCCTCTCCTGGCCATCATTCCTTGGTTAATGTTTACCATCTGCAGATCTGATAAGCCGCTCCGTCCTCCTTTCCGATCGCATGCATTAATTATTTCACGGTGGGAGTGATCCTGAGATTTCTTCCACGCACGCCGTCGGTGTACTGCTCGGTGCATTACCATCATATCATCCCTCTGTCCAAACTGACCTGCATTCATTAACCGGGATCTCCAGTCCCATTCACCTATCCAACTCATTAGTCCTGACATTCTCGCGTGTTGCCTGATCATGATCCTCATTTATAATCGTTGCCAAGTCTACCCAATCCCTACTGGCACAAATCGTTTTCCATTGGCTGTCTACCATGCTGTCTCGTCCTTTACAGCCCCAGTTCGCCAAGAAGTCGGCCGCGCGGTTCCCATTCCGCCTAGCATGGTAAAATAATTTGTAATCAATCCTTCTTAGAAAACCTGCTATCTCTTGGACAATTCCGGCAGTCCTCCAACTGCTTGTAATTCGTTCCCAATCTTTTCCATTGCTAAGTTTCTTCAATATTTCAATCGCAATCTGAGAGTCACCAACTATTTCCAGGCTTGTATAACCATTTCTGATTGCAATCCTCAGCCCCTGGTGGATTGCCCAAGTTCCGCCTCATTATTCGTCATTTCCCTGCCCCATTCAGCATAAATCCACCTTACTTGTTTCTGACTATCGCGAAAAATGCCTCCGAAACCAGCATTGCCCGGATTCCCCTTCGATGCTCCATCGAAATTTAATTTGATAAAGTTAGCTCTGGGGTAGATAAAGTTATCTGGGTTTTGGACTTGTTCATTATGCATGCTACCATGTTTATGAAAAACCATCTCATACTTTAAGTTCAAACTCTTCAGGATCATCTCCTCTGTGTGGTTCACTTTCCAGTCCTCCACATCCCATTTCTCCGCCAAGATTGTTTCCTTCATTAGGCTAACCATTATTTAAATTGTATTTTTGAATAACTTATTATTATTAATTTATTAAATAAATCAACTTACACCTTGTCTCACTATTAAAAACCACCTAAATTATTTTCTTTAATTATTTTTCTTTTAAATATTTTTAAAAAGTAAACATTAATGCCACCACAGTAATATATTGTGTGTGGAGGAAATACATATAAATTTAATATAAATATTTAAAAAAACAACTCTATAATTGAATATTATAAGAAAAACAGATTTTTAGTTTTATTTTTAATACTTTATTATAAGTTATATAAAGTTATTTAATATAATTTAGTCTAGTTATTTTTATTTAATTACTGATAATATAGGGAACTGATTTAGCAAATGAAAATGTTAATTATTAATATTTTTAATTAACAAACCTCACCAAATATTATTAGTATTTTTATTATAGTCAACCTGTTTTTCATTTAAAGTGTGTTTTTAAGAGATAGGTGCCAACTCCAAATTACTCATTGACAAAATTACACATCTCTAACACTGATTATAAAATATAAGATTATAAAATATAAAATAAAGTTATTGACTAAAAAGGGGGAAAATTGAAAATCTACCTAATGATCTTGAAGATGAAAGTCGCATTAAAATTACAAGCAACCAAAGTTGAAAAAAACTGTACAATAATGAGGCACTAAACATATCAACAAAGAAAATTCAGACATCTAAAGATTAAGGTTATCCTTTGATGATACAGAGATTATGTTTTGATAAGAAAGGAAGGAATGTTATTAAAAAGGATTATAATCCATAATGAAAAATTAGACTTGAAAACTGACGGAAATGCCAAATTCAAAATGGTTGTTTAAGTCTAGCTGCAATGTTGATGGTAGTATAGACGAGTTTAAAGAAGAAATAGATTATGGGGACATGTTTTCCTTGAGTAGTCCGCACGTCAAATTTCCACCGACGACTACGATAGCTAATCAGTCATTATCACCAGTTGTGTTGCCAGGCAGGGAAGTAGTTGAGGGTTAACCTATTATCTGGTCCTCGGGGATTTGGTTGGCATATTCATTTGAATGGAAAAATAATCTGGTCCTCAGAATTCCGTTGACATATTCATTTGAATGAAATGGTGATCTGGTCGCTAAAGCCATCGAAAATGAAAGCGGGTCAATCTTGTTATTTCTGCAAGGGCTCAGTCTAACTATTATTCCAAGTTTTAGTTTCTTTACCCTTAATTTGGGGATAAATTTCTGGCGATATCTGTGCCCGAAAAGCCCAGAACTTAGATCAACGGTTTGACTGTAGAATAAAATATTTATATAGTGTCATTGGAACTTTGCATTTTGAATTCATAAATTTTCAGGTTACCTGGCTACTTCACCCCAGTTTTCTTAACTCTTTTCGCAGGATGTTTTAGCGACAGATGTTGATGTTCACTAGTGTCCAGAGGTGGGGCAGCCAGCATCCTTAGTTAGATTTGAACCTCGTCGCTTGAGCTGTGAAATTGGAGAAAATGGCGAGGTTCGTGTTGTTGATCACCGTGAGTATGGAAGCTTAGGTGTGAAATTGGAGAAAATGGTGAGGTTGGAAGGTTAGGTGTTTTTTTGGCCAACAGGACTATTTTTAAATATTATTTTTGGCGCTTGGGCAATTTCTGTCCACTTTTTGTGAGGCTTTGCTTACATTTTGTGTTGTTTCAATGCATTGTATTTACAAAGGCCGCGTTGAAAGATGTGAGAATTGTGGGTAGTTTGGAAATGAGGGTAGAATTGCTACAATGGAAGGTGGCCGAAATGAAGAGGTTCAACAATTGTTTGGCTCTGATTTGTTTGCTGATAGTAGCAAGCTTGCAAGGATGGTTGACAATTTGACACAATGTGTTGGGTGGTTGGGCACAATGTCTCTCGATGTAACGCTATTGCGAATGTTGTTTCCCACCGACAGAGGTTGCACATTTCTCCTTTCCGTGCTTTGTCTAATTTAAATTTCATGAGTTTTGAACTTTTGAATAAAGAATCTTGTTTGTTCTTTCAATATTATATGTTGTTTATATCAAAGTGGAACTGAATATTGGAGAACAGTCATATTCGCAGGCAGGGAAATCTCTGTTGGTTCCTCAGCTTCTGGTTGGAGAAAGTAGTTACCGCCAAATTGTATATTCTCTCTTTTTTGATATGGTTAGCGACCTGGAAATATATAATCGTTTTTATATTTAGGTGCGCAGAACAAACATGTTTGTCGTACCATGTAAATAAATGACGTAGCTCACACCGCAACAACTCCAGTAACCCCAGTTGTTTCTGATCATCGTCAGGTTTGACTGGTTTCTGGTGGGGGAATGGTGCACGTTATTTCTTTTGGCAGCACCATGCTTGAAGCACATAGAAATTTTCGTTCCAAGCTGAGTGATCTGTCTGTTGTGCAAATATACTATGAATGTTTATGGTGGTATACAAGTTGCAACATGGCATGAAGGCCCTATTCGTAAAAGGTGTAGGGGGAGAAAGGCTCATATCAATTTTCTAGTTTTAACAACATGGATATAGGTGAACAACTAGAAGTTCTAAGTGTTTTAACACAAGTGGAAGAAATACTAATAGCAAGGGTGAATCCAATATTGCAAGTGTTGCATGTTTGTGGTGGCCAATCTAAATATAGTGGTCATACAATAAGTTTTTCTCAAGATATATTTACAATTGCAAAGAAACTTCCTCTACATGTTGAATAAATTGATTATGTTATTTGGGAAGACATGGTGTTGAATTGAGATATTATGAATGTTATAGGAAGAGAAAACGTGTCACAGATTCCTTGCTTTACAAAATCCAAATGGACAAATATTACAGGGATGTTGAAATTGATATGGATTCAATTGCAGCTCTCCTAGAAAGACCTACTAATGTGTCCAGCATGATACAATATGTCGATAGAAATCTAGAGGAACTAGGTATGGTTGAAGAGGACATAGAAAGAGAGGGTGGTAATTCTTTGTGATTCCATCCATCATCATTTTTATCGCGTTTTTCGAATGATTGCAAGGAAGTTAATCGAATAAGAAGATTTATTCAAAATGCAGAATCTACAAATGCAGAAGCATTAGAGTGGCCAGATATTGGAACGTCTCCTATGAATGAATACAATAAAGAAGGGTTGCTAGACATGGCATTCACAACTTTGTTCCCGACTCAATATGTTGATTGGTTGCATCCACGTATGTGCAACATTGAAAGGCATGAATATGATTTACACCTGTTTAGATATTGTAATAACATATTTGGAAGCCATCCTAGATTTCAGTACTTTATTAAATATGATTATGTGGCATCGTAGGTAGGGAACGGCATATTTTTTTTTAAGAAGGGTTTACATGAGAATGCACCTTCTAGTGTTCAAGAATTGCATGAACAATTTCATGATTTTCCAAGCAATAAGTTGACTAAAAAATTCATGCATTTTGGTTCGTCTCTTAGGGGTACAAGGGCTTATTTGACAAAGTCTCCATTTGAGCTCACTAACATGATCAACTAGTTACTTTGTTTCTTATATTAACTACAACTCACACAAAGTGGCCTGACTTGGATAGTGTAATGCCTTTGAATAGCCAATGTGTCCTTCAAAGCGAGCATGTGAGAAAAGTTTCTAATGCTATTTTGTATCCACATATTGTTGCTAATTATATGCACCAAATATTCGACATTTTTCGTGAGGTTGTTCTTCCTAAATATTACTGGGTGACATTTTTTTGGTACATGTTTGTTGTTGTTCCTTCTTTGTTATGTCATTCTAAATATTTGGTAGAATGTTTGATATTATTTCATGTTTATATTTCTTTATTGCATGTGTGTTTTTTCAGATATAAGTGGCAACATAGATGCTCTGCACACATCCATGGGTTCCTTTGGTTTCCGGGAGCTCTTGATGTGGAGAGAATGGATTGGTCGAACCCTTTGAGTGTCAATGAAGCAAAGTACATTTTTAACAAGTATGTGACAGCCTGGAATCCACGCTATATACATTGTCGAAATGTGATGATCGGTAGAAGTTTTAATGATGATCCATGCCTCTTGTTATTTGTAGTCATAAATTATTCCCTTTTTGGACCATTTGTGCCTTATTGAACCAACAAGATCATGGAGTTTTGATATTGGGCATAGACATGATCAATGGAAACCATGAGAATTCCATGTTGTTGTTCATGTTTGGCCATGTTGTTATGTTGTTCATGGTGAAGAGTCTAAAGAGTTTGAAACATTTTGTTGGACGGAGTTTTTGTTGTACAAGCCAGTTCGCGATATTGATTTGGATATTGGGGTCCCAAGAGAAACATTCAATGAGAACTGGAGGAATTTCAGATATAATGTGTGGTATGTTGTTCAAACTCCTTTGAAAAATCAAAATAATGAAGAAGATGTTGAGCCTGTTGCACATGAGGAAAATGTTGATCGAGATTCGAAAGAGTGGCAACTTTTTTCTCGAATAGTTACCCCTAACAATGTGGAGATTTTAGATCTCCAAAATCTTGGTAGAAGGGACTTTGATACTCACCATAATTGGTAAGAAACACTGTTGTTAGATGAAATTATTGAAAAAATAATCCATCTTATAGAAAATGCAAAGTCTTCTGGTGTTCTTAATATGAATTTTGTTGGGGAGATAATTTTCTTGCCTTCATCTTTATCAGAGAAACAGCGTGTTGCATTTGAAATTCTGTTTTGCCATTTTGTTAATGCTCAGGATAATTATATTTTGCTTATGATTATTCAACGAACTGCTAGAATGGGAAAACATTATTTTATTCGTTGTATTTGTCATGCTCTTCCAACTTCAACAATGGGTGAAAGAACTCCAATATTATTACTTGCTCCAACTGGTTTAGTTGCTTTTAATATACATGTAAACAAATACAGTCTGTTGTGAAAATACCTATTAAAGATATGAAACCACTAAATGGTCAATATCTAATAGTTTTCTAGGAATAAATAAGGCACATTCATTATATTTTAATTGATTAAATGAGATTTGTTGGGCTAAGGTTGTTTATGCAAATAAATTCACATTTGAGAGAAGCCTTTTAGGAAAAGAAATATTGTTCTTTTAGTGGCAGGTCCATGATACTTGTGGGTGATCTTGGCTAGCTTCCTCCAATTAAGGATAAACCCTTATATGCAGGAAGAATAGTGAGGAAAGTGTTGCGAGAAAGATTCAACATTGTTGTCACTTTGGATAAAATATATAGGCAACAGGGAGATGAACATATGAAGGCATGTTTCCACAATATTTTAACTAATATAAGAAATGTGGAGCCTTATTTGGAATATTGGGATCTTCTTATGATGTGTGTGGATAGTTGGTTGGATCATTGGGAAAAGGTTTCATTTTATTATTTAGTTCACTTGTTTGCAATGAATGATCTCGTTAATTTGCACAATCAAAAAATGCTCAAATCCTTGAATTTTCCAGTTGCAAGATGTGTTATGGAATCTAGTAGGAGATCGGAGATTGTTGACAATGAAGATGATGTTTTGGATAGCGAGGTATTTTTGTTTTGTGGTTAGCGTGTCATACTTATGTGTAATTCGTGGGTGGAAAATGGGTTGGTCAATGTTGTTGTTGGTTTTATAGAAGATTTATTTTTATTCACCTCGTACATATGTGCCTCAACTTCCATAGTTTGACACAGTTATTTTTTAGAAGTACACTGGTGTTCCATTTGAAAATTATTATCCTAATGTTGCGCCCATAACACCTGTTTTTAGAGGGAACCTTAGACAAATGCCTTTAAAAGTGTCGTGGGGCTTGACTATACACAAGTCACAAGGGATGACTTTGCAAATAGCCACTTTAGATATTGGAGATAGAGGGAGGAAGGGTTTGACATTTACAACTATATCGAGAGTGAGATTGATTGATGGTTTACAAATTTCACCACCTTTTTCTTATCAGCGTTATGCAAAAATGCAAAATAGTTCTTATGTTACACAAAGGAAAAAAGAGGAAGAGTTATTGAAGTCTATATCATGTAGAGGTTTTTTATTCGGAACTTAGTTCATTGGTGTTGCAATGTGGTTGGAAATGATATTGATGGTTTATGTTTTTTCATACCATGATTTAGTTATTAGTTTTGGTATTTTGGTTAAAATTCTCATTTTGAATCCTTTGAAAAAAATCATGTGTGTCCTATGGTTAATATGCCTTGGCTTTGTAAGCTTTGTCCCTTGAGTTTAATATAATTCCCTTGGGTTTATAATGCCTTGGGTTTTTAGTATTAATCCCTTTGGTTTATTCTTTCTTATCATTTTTAATATTTATCATATGGTTTATATGCCTTGGTTTATATTATCAATTTGTTGGGTTTATTAATGTTGCAATTCATACTCAGAGGGTTTAATATTGTTTGAATGGTTTAGTGTTTTTGCATGCCTTTGAGAAAAATACGAATGCTTCTATATAATTGTTGTTGTTTCTTGCAATCTTTGGTATATAGATTGATAATTTCTTTGTCGTTCTTTTCCATCATTTGAATAGTTTTGTTCATTGATAAAGTTAGTAAATTGAGCATTTGGAAAATATTTATTGGGTTCTGTTATATTCTTTCCACAACTACCCCACGTGTGAGGAGGTAGTAGCCCTCCCTGTACGATGTGTGGGGAACTGTTGGGCATCACAGAGGGCGCGACTGCCCCCCATTTTGGGGTGTAAGCAAGGTGGTGGTAACCCACCTATAAGGGGTCAGGGCAGAGCCTTGGGAATTTTTTTATTTGGATCGTATATTAGGTGGGCATACCTACCTATGGTTTTTTACATGGATTTCACACATGGTTTTGGGCATGATGGTTTTCTGTACATGGTATTTTGTAGATCTGGTCAAGGGAAGTACGATTATGTTCTAATCTAAGGTTAATGGATTGGGGTTTATGGATGCTTCAACATGTATATATATGTATTGTAAAATTGAAAGAACATAATGAAAAATCAATATGGTAGTCCCAGTTTTGGGATCCAGGGGAAAATCTTTGTGTATATCTTTTTAATGTTTTACGCTCTTGCCATTGCTTATTTTCTATTTTTAGAATTTGTATGCAGGTAACTTTTTTATGGATTTCTAACCTACATTTGATATCAATGTTGTTTTGGCTTCAAGGGGGTGCCTTTGAAGTTGAGGAGTTTTTGTTTGGGCCTCTCATAGATCCTATTCAATGGGAGATCTGCGGGATCGATTCTTGTGGTGAAAGAATATGGCGAGTAGTGGAAATATAGAGATCGATAAATTTAATGGTTAGAGTTTTGAGTTGGTGAAACTAAAGATGGAGGATCTGTTGGTGGATAAAGATCAGTGGATTGCAGTAGATCTCAGTACCAAATCAACAGCAATGTCAGCTGAAGACTAGATGAAGTTGGATAGGAATGAAAAGAGCACAATATGATTTTGTGTCTCAGATTTAGTATTGTTGAATGTATTAGGGGAAGCTTTGACAAAGGCTTTGTGGGATAAGTTAGGGACTTTTACCACTCTAAGTCTTTGGTGAATAAATTGTTCGTACGGAAAAAGTTGTATAACCTGAGGATGAAAGATGGAGAGTTGGTGACAGAGCATATGGATGCACTTAATACTGTGGTAAGTCACTTATTATCTATTAATATTAAAATTTTAGATAACAACAAGTGCATCAGTTTGTTGTCTCCTCTACCAGATTCGTGTGATAGTCTGGTTGTTTCAATAGTTAGCAATGCAACTACCTTGCAATTTGATGAAATATTCTCATCCTTGCTGTCATAGGAGATGAGATAGAAAAATATGGACGGCCATAATGGAAATGCCTTGTCTATATGAGGACATTCCCAGAACAAAAACAAAATTAATTCCTCGAGTGGGAGATCTAAATCTCTAGGAAAACCTGTAAAGGTGTGCTGGAAATGCGGAAAGGATGGGCACTACAAAAGGGACTGTAAATCTAAAGCTCTTGAGAAAGGAAAGGGATCTCATGATTCTCCTTCTCTAGAGGTGAAAACCACCTCAGATTAAGGTGGGGATGTGTGTTTGGCTTCTTCTTCAAGTACACATATACATCATGAGACATGTTTGAATTACTCAATTGCATCCTTTCACATCACTCCCCATAGAGAGTGGTTCTGCAAGTATGAGAAATATGACAATGGTGATTTCTTCTTGGGGATGATAAGAAGGCTAGAATCATTGGTCATGGAAAAGTCAAGCTGAAGTTACAAGGTGGAAGGATTAGAACACTTTTATGTGTTCTACATATTCCTGCATTGGCAAGAAATCATATTTCTGTAAGCAAGCTGGATGATGCAGGTGTAAAAGTAGTGTTCAAGAAAGATGCCTGCAAGATTGTTTTGGGAGCACTAGTATTGATGCAGGGAGTTCGGATTGGAACTCTATAGAAGCTTCAAGGTATCACTGTTATTGATGGGTGCAATAGTTTTTTGGTTCTTGAAAGTGGAATAGAAAATCTAGTGGTCTTTGGAGAAAAGACCATGCTATGGCATCAAAGACTTGGACATATTGGAGAGAAGGGCCTTTAAATACTTTATGGTAAAGGTATGATAGAAGGTATGTCTAATATCTCTTTGGATTTTAATTTCTACGAAAATTGTGTATATGGGAAGAAAAATTGGGTGAGCTTCCCCTCTGGTGGTAAGAGGGCAAAAAATATATTAGAGATTGTGTATAGTGATGTGTTCAGACCTGTGTCGGTTCCATCATTGGGAAAGTTTGTGTATTATGTATCATTTATAGATGATTTCACAATGAATAGATGGATATATTTCCTCAGAAAGAAATCTAAATTATTAGGCATGTTTAAAGAATTTAAGGCTTTGGTGGAAAACTAGCCAGAGAAGAAGATAAAGGTGTTAAGAACAAATATCGGTGGAGAGTTTTGCAAGAAGGAATTTGAAGAGTTCTGTGAGAAGTGTGGTATAGCACAACAGAAGACTAATCCATACACACCTAAGCAAAATGGATTTGCAGAAAGAATGAACAAGATGTTGATGGAAAGGGAAAGAATCATGCTCATTAGTGTCGAGTTAGGACAGGAATTCTGGGTAGAGGCAGTGGAGACTGCATGTTACCTGGTTAACAGGTCACCTTTATCAATGTTGGAGGATAAGAATCCACAAGAGGTATGTAATGGTAAGAAACCTTCTCTTTCACATCTGAGGGTATTTTAATGTGATACAATTGATTCCGTTCACATATTCATTTGAATGAAATGGTAAGAAACCTTCTCTTTCACATCTGAGCTCAAGGTTGAGTGCCAATCTGATCTATGTAATTCCAATCATCAAGGTTGATTGCTTTCAAAGATTGCACAGTTTCGAGAGGCAAGCCCAGACCTATTGTATGACCAAGTTGGGAGATCAACTTGTGACTTAGAAGAATTGGCTAAGCTACAAAGCACAAGAGAAAATGAAAAGATAAGTCTCGGTCAAAGCATGACTACCTAGATCAGTGCTAGATGAGATTTTGAGGTTAAGAAGGAAGGCTCCAAAATTGAAGCATACGCAAAAATTTGGAGGGTGGTTGTAGTTGTTAAAATAGGAGGAGAGTTACTTTGAAAATTTTTACCAAATTTGACATGTGGCCATGATTCCTATCCATCAAGATATTTTTTAATATCAAAACCTGAAGGATGAATGTTGTCATACAATATGACCTTCTGAGAATTGGGGCTTGTTTTGTTGAAGAATTATTCACATACATCAGAATTTGGGGAAGTAGTGGAGATTTTTTTGTCCTTCCTCATTATATACCTCACAAATTTCTCTCTAGAGATATTTCTTATTAGACTGTCAGGACTAGTATTTCTATTGAACTTAAAAATGCCTCTAAAAGGTTTTGGCCTAATTTCCCTTTCAAGGTTGGTGTTTTTTCTCTTGCCAACTATCAACATGTTGGAAAAGAGATGTTGGCCCTAAATGAAATGAAGCTCGCAACTATTCCATTTATAGATTTTGATCCTTCCAATCTGGCTCATGATGTAGCTGATGAAACACACATTAAAATTATGTTCATGATCACAATGAATATGATGATTTTTTCCATTAAGATCTAACTTATGAATCGGTTTGTTTCAAGGCCAGGAAGTTGTCACTAGAAAGCTTTCAGCATTTCATGGCATACATAGATTCCAAGCGGTCTTAATTTCCCATGTATATGCTTAAGCTTCCCAAAAGTGTTGATGTCGTTGAAAATACCAACAGTTCTACATCACAAGAAACACCTCAAATTTCTGCACAAATGCAAGTTTCTTTTATTGAGCAATTTTCTTCATCCAATCCTATTCTAACGGAGATGAATAAGAAATTGGATGATTATTTGAAAAGCATAGGTGAATCTAACAAGCAAAAGAATCCCCTTAATTAGGGTTGTACTCAACAATTTGTTCTTGTTATTCCCGATTCAATGAAGAACACCCTTATGCACTATGTTCCTCTTGGTAAGACCCCTCTGAATACTCGGGTCAATGTGGAAATAATTCCATCTCATCCTACAACTGAAATTTCACGAAATGTTGAATAACTTTCTCTTATTGAAATATTCTATCATCCACAATAGAAAGTAGTTATTTGAAAATGCAAGAGGAAAAGGAAAGTTGACACTAAAATTTTTACACAAACATTGGTTCTTTAGAACCTCTCTAGTGGAGTAATACAGTAGCTTTGAATTAAGAGATAGAAGAACTACCAAAGAATGCAAAATAATATGCTTCGATGACTATTGACAGAGTAACTCATATCACAATCTTTTGAAGACAAGGATGATAAAATACAATAGCTCGAGCAGCAAGTGACCCAAAGACAAACAAAATTGCAAAATCAAATTGAGCCAATAAAAGATTAGTACTTTAAGGAAATCAAGCAATGATATGATCAAGTAATGGCATTACAACAAATATTAGAGTAGACAAAGTTAGTAGATCTCAGTGTTACTAATTTTTAACATGAGGCCCTTCAACTCCTAGATCAAGTTATCAAACAACGATAAGAATTTTGTGAAAAATGGAGCTTAATGTAGGAGCAGCATAGGTTAAGCTCTAAATTCATCAATGAATTGGTTGACATGGAAATTCAGTATGATGAGGCCAAGTGAAATCTCAATGATCTCTTGGAATGGAAGGTAGATAAGAAAATATTGCATTCAAAACTACCCAAGGTTGATGACACACACAAGTCCATGGTTCTTGGAAATTGGAAGGATATAATTTGTTTAATCAGAAAGTTGGTAAACGAAATGCAAGAAATTTCATGTTTCATTTCTTTGTCCATCACCTAGCCTCTATTGGAGGAAAATTTAATTTCAAATTATAAAGAGAATACATTGCTAGATGTTGAAATATTACAAAAAAAATATAGGTCAGATAAAAGCATAGAGATAAGAAAAGGAATTCAATTGTTGTCAAAGGTTTTTTTTGCTGAAGCAAGAGATGTTCCTTCTATTTCATTAATTCAAGCATATTTTAGACATTGTAAAAATGCCCACAAGACATTGTGGACTCATAAAAAAAGACCGAATGCTAACCGTCTGAGATATAACCCGTCAACCCCATAAAATTACCAATCAAACCCTTTAGCATACAAACAATGTTTGTGCTATATGAATAGCAAGACGTGTGACAATCCCCACAATTGCCTGTGCAATCGCTTGTTAGACCTACCACTTTAATCACGGCCGTCCATTCCATTTTCTCAATCCTATAGTGGTGGAGAATGTCGCACAGAGAAGAAGCATGGTGATTAACTCCCTGGCCCCATAAACTGCTCGAGAATCCCTGATCATTGATTTACCTCGCAAGATCCGATGGATGAGATAAATATCGCACGATTCAAGGATGCCAAACTTTAGTGTACGATGAGCGTGGTTTACGGTCACGGCTCTTATCTATGTGCCGAAAGCTGTATGGCATCACTTCTAAATCGTCAAAACCACTTTCTGCTTGAGAGGGGTGCGATCAACCGAAAACCACTCCAGAAGAGGTTTTGTTTCCCGAAAGGGTAAATTATGGGAAAAAAAGGCCGCCGAAAATGATAAGATTCCCACCTTTTGTCTTCTTACCCTCCACTAGACTAAGAAGACTATCCAGCAAACACCATACAATTTTGAATTTGAAATAACTCATGTTGTTGGGGCCGACTATGGTTTGGTTCCCCCTAAAGACCTGTCTGACCAAAAGTTGAGAGTCATACAAAGAACTCAACATTGAGACTTTGCTTCCTTGGCTTTGTTTCGGTACACTCCTTTATCCTCTTCTGCTTGGTTTCGGCAAAGTTATTTTAGGCTACCCTGAGTCAATACTTGCCACTCCATCGCAACTTTGCTATCCTTACAGCTGACTCCTTGGTTGGCCAAAATATCAACCAGTTTATTGACCTTTCTGCGCACATTATTAAACCTAACCGTGCATAGTCCTTGAAGGTGACTTTGAATTCATTGGAGAACTTAGATTAACCTCCAGCATTTAGAAGCTTTCTCCGGTTCTATTCCACAACTGATTTTCTTGACCGAGTTAATGACTAACTCAGAGTCAGCTTCTATTATCACATTTAAGCAATTATCCTTCTTCAAAAGTTCTAGTCATTACTCCAAGGCCATTAATTCCACCATGTTGTTAGTGGATTTTTCTAAATGACAATGGAAGAGGAAGATAATGCTTCCCACATCATCCCAAAGAACCCCTCCAAAACCTACAGTTCTTGAGTTGCCTTTTGAAGATCCATCTATATTGTATTTTAGAAAACCTTTCGGAAGAGGATTCTAGTACTCCTTATCAGTTTCCATGTTGATAAATTTTCTGTTTGGGCCTTGTGGGATGAGCCCCTGCATACCCAGCTACCTGAGAATTCTTGAATCAGCCTCTAAGGGAGGATTTTTGGGGAGATTTCTCACTATGGTGCCAATCGTTTCCTTAAGTTGTTTTAAGATTTGCTCAAATAGGTGAAGAGAGGGATTTTTTTCATTTTTGAAAATTCTCTCGTTTCTTTCTTTCCAAACATTCCATATGATAAAGATTGGCACAAGAGCCTAAGCAGAGTTAAGAACTTCATAATCCAAAAAATTTCTTCTGCAACTGCTAAGCATGTTAGTGATACTTTCTTTTTCCTTTTCGGTCTAGTTAAAAATTGTGGCAAATGTGTCCCATAACCTGGAGGTCAAAATGCAGCTACTGAGAAGATGTTCCATTGTCTACTCTTGGTCTTCACAAAGCTAGCATCTGGAGGGCCCCATCATACCCGTCTTTATAATATTGTCCGAGGTCAATATTTCCTTGTGGTGCACCAACCACATGAAGAGTTTAATCTTCATCCACCCTTGTTGTCTCCAGAGGTTCTACCAGATCCTGTTCGAAGCATGGGACTGCAGCTCAAGGAGAATGCCTTTTGCTTCTTTAATATTAAAGGTTCCTTCTTTGTTGTTGCCCCATCTCAGTTGGCCTTGCCCCTCAGTTACTAAAATCATCCTCTGGTCCAATATTCTCTTGAGAGCCTCTACTTTCATGTTCATGGGTCTTTCATCCCTGCAATCTATGTTTCTCCAGGTTCTCCATTTTCCTGTATTGTGAGTATGATCCCAAAAGTCTTTCACCTTTATTAAACCTTGGGTGTCTATCTTGTGCATGAGGCCCAAAAATTCCTCTTTTAATAGAGTTGGTTCTTATTGCCATTTTTCTTCCCAGAATAGTGCTAGATCTCCTTCTTTGATTTCCCAAAAACTATCTTTTTGTACTAAGTCCTTGTTTTCCCAAGCCTTGTTCTAGATGGGTGATCCCTTTATATTTCTAGACATCCTTATGAGATCAGTATATTGCCAAGAGTTGGAATATTTTTCTTTCCAAATGCTTTCCCATTGGGCCTGAGGATCTTTAACCCAACACCACCACAATTTGGCCCCTAGAACGTTGCTGAGAATCTCCTGATCATCTAGCCCTACGACTCCTTGGTTCTTGGGTTTACAGATCTTTTCCAATGAGACTAAGGCCCATTTCTTCCTTGTTTATTCCTTGCCCCAGTGAAAGTCTCTTTGGATATTTCTGAATTGCTGCAAGACTCCCTTTGGAGTTGGGAGTGTTGATAGCATGAAAATTGGGATTGCTTGAAGCACTGCCTTTGTTAGCACCAGTCTACCAGCCATATTTAAAGATCTGGTGGTCCATTTTTGGATTTTATCCTACATATTATTGATCAATGGTTCCCAAATGCTCTTGTGTAGAGGTTTAGCAGTTAGAGGGACTCCCAAATACTTAGAAGGGAGGGAATCCCTTTGAAAGCCAAGGATTCTAGAGATATTTCTCTGGATAGCAATATTGGTATTAAAGAAAAAGATTTTTGATTTGGAAAGATTAACTTCCATATCTGTAGCCATAGTAAAGTCATTCAATATTTGTTTGTATGATAGAGCCTCCTTGACCATGGGGATTCCCTATAACATGGTGTCATCAACAAATTGTTGATGGGTCAAAGCCTGTCCATTCTCCGAGAGTTGAAGGCCCTGAATTTTTCCCGTTACTCTAGCATTCTTGATAGACTGACCTAGTCCTTCCATCATGAGGATGAAGAGAAAAGGAGAGAGCTGATCTCCCTATCTAAGTCCTCTTGAAGGGAGAAAAACCTCAGAGGGAGAGCCATTAACCATAATTGGAAAGCTAGAAGAATTCACCAAGGCCATGACCCATCTGATCCAGTTATGATCAAATCCAAACACCATAAGCACTTTCCTAATGTAGGTCCAGTTCACTTTATCATAAGATTTGGCTATGTCTAGTTGCGTGACCATACTTGCTTTCTTCTTTCTAGTTAATGAGTGAACCACCTCGTGAGCTTGAATGATGTTATCTAGTATTTGTCTACCTTCTACATAACTGGATTGTTCCCCCGAAACTTACGTAGGAAGCAGAGGTTTGAGTCTGTTGGCCACCACCTTTGATATTATCTTGTAGACCACATTACATAAAACAATGGGTCTATACCTTTCTGGTGCTTCAGCATTGACTTGTTTAGGGACAAGGGAGATGAAGGAGGTGTTGAGCACCTTCATAAAAGTTCTGTTCAGCCTGGAATCCTCCACTACACTGAAAATGTCTTGTTTTACAATATTCCAACAGGTTTTAAAGAAATCCACATTGAATACATCTGGGTCTGGTGCCTTGCCATTTTTCATTTCTTTGAGGACCTCACTGACCTCCTTTTCAATCACTGGCCTATTAAGATTGAAATTACCCTCTCTGGACACCAGCTTGGGAATGTGTCTGGTTAAGTCCTTGATGAAAGGCTCTATTTCTTAATTGTTTTCCTGTGATATGCCTCAGAAGTGCTGAACTAACACTGCTTCTATATCCTGATGGGTCAAAGGTTAATCTCGAGATGAAACAACAAATTTTAATCAAGTCTCATGGTCATTTGTGAGTTCTAAAGACTCTCGCTAATTTAGTAACTCACATGTTGCCAGTTCTTCAGAATTTTGTTTTCAACTATCACCGGAACATGAAGCCACATTCCCCACAAGAGTTGGCACCCCTTCCAAAAGTTTATCAACTATGGAAACAAGCTACTAGCTCGTCATCAGCTTGAAGTCTCTCATGGGATTTTATTTTCAAATGTAATTTATTCTACTATTTAGTGCATAGTTTGCTTTCAATATAATTGAGAGCATTTCATAGGATTAGTTTCTCCATTTTTTCTTGTAAAATACATTATAACTAAGGTTATCATATCCATGAAAATTGTTTTTAATTTTGGAAAATGGAGTTTAGTTCCACTATTTTACTCAAGTTTGTTTTATAAATATATTTGAACAATTTTGATTCTAGCATGCAAAGGAGGAGGGCAGAATTGGTACTTATATCATATGCATTTTCTTCTTATCTTTAAAAGGAACAACGTCTCTCTCTCTATA
>APFE031710403.1:62323-88856 GCA_000404065.3 Pinus taeda | reverse complement strand
AAATTGGAGAATACAAAACACCAACTAATTTAATTAATGATTTATCCAATATTAAAGTTGGATATAATGAAAAAATTAAAGACTTTAACTCCATATTTAATAAACTTCTAAATAAGATCCCAATGACAGCAAGTGTTGGCTTATTGAGGCCTGACCTAGGTTCATAAATGTTTTAGCCAAACAAATCTCAAAACTACCAGCCCTTTCGGCAACAGTCCGAGGAGCGCAGACTGAGGTCTCACCCAAGGTAGTATGGGAGGGTGTTGGAACTCGTTTTCCACACCATAGGAATGTCTTGATGAGGTCTAGAAAGGTCGTGAACTGATCTTTCACACTTGTACTATTTCACGCAACTATCTGACCTTCGCGTAGCCCTTGTACCGAACACGAAGAGGCACTATCTATATCTCTTACCCTTAGTATGTTTTATTATAGATCTAACTTAATTCAATAGACTTTAGCAATCATTCAATATTCGTAACTAGTGTTCACAAACATAAACCTTAAAGAGATGCATAAAACCATAACAAAAGAATAACCACACAGATCTATGAGCAGATGCACAATATTTTAGAAGCACTTGTCTTTATTAATCTTTTTCTCTAGTACAATCCAATTCCACCATGTGCACTCAGCTGCAGGGGTCTGTGCAGATAGCTACGAACTCTACCAGGCCTCTACGCACATAGCTATAAAGCCTATTCTACTACTATGACCCTCAACTCAGACTTACAAACTTAGAGCGAATATCTCATTTAGAAACCCATACCTTTCAACATCAGAAAAAGCTACCTTCTACACTTAGAGCCTCGCTTTATTTATAAATCCCCATGGCATGTAGACCATTGGGTAGGTCGACACATTCTAGATTAAATTACAATATTTTAGGGTGGACTACCCTTTGACTTGACTCATTACAATTCATGCTCTACGCACTTCACGAAGCCTTTACAATACCAGTACCCAAAATTGTGGGCTTTAAGCCCCAAAACCATTACATGGGGGATCCACTACCCAACAAGCCCCTGGCACAATCATCATGACTCGTCCCGAGTCACTCATTGGTGTGGCAAGATGCACTACCAAGGCTTCACGGTCCACCATCCCTGTGAGTGACTCACTACGATCTATTGCTCCATCCTTGCCTCTTGCAACGCTTCTTCAAGCTCTTGCTCCATTTCCCCTACTAATTCTCTTAACTAATGATGCTCATTTTGCTCTACTAGGTTAGCCCAAAGTGACCCCTCATAGTATTTTAGCTCTAGCTGAGATGTCAAAGGCATGAATTTTTTGTGCAAGAGCAACAAGCTTGCGATCTCTGGTCCAGTATACTCAATGTTTGCTGAAGCTTGTGTTGCATTTTTGCAAGAGAGATGTTGCTATCTGTGAGGTCCCAATCTTCAAGTTTCGTCATGGGCACGTGACCCAGGGACACACTTTTTAATGGAATTCTGTCTTTTATCCCAACATTCACCATCTTTCCCTTATCTTTCATAAATCGCTTACCAAACCACAGGTTTCGCGGTGACATCCAGACTGGTCCTATTATCTGTCTGGGAATTTGTGGTACATCTCGCACTGCTAGTGTTGGGCTTGGTGCGGCAGCCTTGGCTATCGACATTACATTGTTTCGAAGGTTCTGCATCTTTTTAGCAATGTCACAACCACTAGGCTTACTCTCAAAGCATCGAAGTTGGATGGGTCCATATCTATCGGATAGCAAAATAACTTAAGTCTCAAGATGCCACTGTTTGTTCGATGGATGAACAGTTGTGATTTATAGGCCTGTTGACATCCAAATTCACCCATTCCCTCCTCTTCTAGCTCATTAATGCGATACTAGCGGTAGATCATTTCAAATCCAATTCTGACTCCATGTCTTAATTGCCTGCCATCCACTCCTCGTTGTCTTAAATTGACCATCTTCTCATGAACAGTGACTTGAACGGTCACTTTCCAGCCTGTCTACACAGTAGCACAACCTCTTATGCACAACTGTGATTCCTGCGATAGACTTGCCCTACGCAGAACCCTATTTTCGCGCAGCTTTCCTGCAGACTTGTTTATAGTCCTGCACCTTCTTTCAACTGCTTGGAGCACTAAGACTGTGCTTCGGTCAGTTAGTCAGACAGCTGGCCCACTCACGTAGGGCTTTAGGTGACTGCCATATACTCTTCCTGGGAAGGGCTCTCCGTCGAGTTGGACCTCTCCTCTATCTGTGGCCTCTTTGACCACATATGGTCCCAACCAATGCATTTAGAGTTTTCCAGCAAATTTTTCGAACTTGCTATCATACAAAAATACTAAATCATTTACTTTGAATGTGTGCAACTTGATATGGTGATCGTGCCAAGATTTCTCGCGCTATTTTTGTACCTGCTGATGGAATCCCGCTAGAAACCATTCTTCCTCGAGTTCTTCTAGTTGGGCGAGCCTTTCTTCGAAGGCTTCACGGTCTGCCATGCCTGTCATCACTGCTATCCGAAAATTGGGTACAATGTATTCCATTGGCATGACGGCTTCTGTGCCGTAGACTAACCTGAAACGTGTTTGACCCGTCAATTTCTTACATGTGGTTCTGTATGCCCATAGCATGGTAGGTATTTGCAAATCCAAATCATTTCACTCTGCATTACATACTTTGGTCAACGCAGTCTCCAGAATCTTGTTGAATTCTTCTACTGCCCCATTCGCTTGCAGATGGTATGGCATACTTTGTTGATGATACACCTGGAATTCCTCAGTGAGTGCGCTAATAGTTTCATTTAGGAAGTTCGTTCTATGGTCACTCATTATAATTTTCAGGCATCCAAACCATTTCAACACATTGTCGAACAAAATTTCATAGTTGTAGTGGCCATGCAATCCTTAACCAGCTGTGCTTCCGCCCATCGAGTCAAGTACTCTGTCACGGTGATGATATAGCACACACCCATCTTCCCTTGAGGTTTGATGGGCCCCACAAAGTCTATCATCCATTTTTCAAATGGCTACAATGTCATCTATGGATTGAGTGGCATCTCATCCCTCCGCGATGGTTTCCTAGTCTGTTGACATATGTCACAGGCCCGACAATATGCTTTTGAATCTTAATGTAGGGTTGGCCACCATAGTCCAGTGCGAAGAATATTTTGTGTTGTCACCCATCCTGCATAATTTCCTCTTGCCTCCCTCCCATGTGCTTCAACGAGGATCTATCCTCATTCAAATTCAGGTACATATCTTCGTAATATCTTGTCGTTTCCCATTTTGTTGAGGTGCGTCGAGATAACAAAAAAATCCATTGCACGGACCACCAATTCTTTATTTTGCTGGATTGAATATCCCTACGATGCAGTCTCTGTGGTTAAGAAATAGATTATATGTTTGAAGTGGTCATCTGTGATCCACACTGCCTAGAGTTGTGCATCAAGTAGTCCTTCCTCTAAATTTGTTGGCTCCTCACCATTCTCAATTGGTGATAGGTGATCTGGTCCTGCATTTAAGCATCCCAGCTTTACGATGACCTCGAAGTCATACTCTTGAAATAGTAACAACCATCTACATATGCCCCCCCCCAATACAGGCTTCTTCACCAGGTATTTCAACACGAAATGATCGGTATACATATTGAAGTGCCCACCAAGTAGATAGTGGCGATATTTCTAGAGTGCATATACCATCACCAATCCCTCAGGCTCAGTAGTAGAGTAGTTCTTTCCGGATTTGGACAATAGTCGACTTACAAACACGATAGGGTGATCAATCCCTTCTGCTCCTTCCTACATGAGTACAACACCCAACACGATACACGATGCATCAACATGTACATGAAATTCAATGTCCCATTTTGGGAGAACCAAAATGGGAGTGGATGCCATTTTTTCCTTGAGAACCTGCATACTTTTCTTACAATCATCATTCCAACAATATTTAGCGTACTTTTCCAACAACTGTTCCATTGGTTCCGTGATTTGTGCATATCTCTTAAGAAACTTTCATAGTAGCCAGTGTGCCCCAAAGTGGTGCAGAGTTGTTTGACACTTCACGATGCTTCCGGATTGAGAATGACAACAATCTTCGCAGGGTCCATCATTAGCCCTTGTTTGTAGACCACATGGCTGAGAAAATTTCCAAAGGGGATGAGGAAGGTGCACTTCTTAAGATTCAATACAATCTAGTTTTGTCGGCAAGTATCCAGCATCAATCGTAAGCTCACTATATGTTTTTTAACTAGCCCAAATTCTGTCCAATTGTCAAAATAAACCTCCAAAAACTTGTGGATGAATTCCTTGAACGTAGTCACCACTACGCATGAAAATATCGCTAGCACGTTCTTCAGCCCAAAGGGAATAACAGTGTACTGAAAACAACCCCATTCGGTCACGAAGGTTGTCTTGATCCTATCTTCCAGTGTGATTTTGATCTGATGGTACCCTGAGAACCCATCAGTGAGTGAGTAAGCTTCCTATCCACCAACATTCTCCAAGACTTCATCCATAAACGATGTCAGGAATGGATCATGAACACAGGCGTCATTAAGCTTCCTGAGGTCCACACAAATTCAAATTTCACCCTTCTGTTTTTTCTCCTGCACTATCATCAGACTCACCCAGTCAGATTCTTCTGGAAGCATTTTGTCCAACTCTTCACAGACCTTTTCCTTATACTTCATATTTAAACAGTAAGGAGGCTGCTTAACTGGCTTTACATCCGGTTTCAGAGTAATCTTCATCATCCCTAAGTTACCAAGGATCCCTTTTAACTCCATGATTTTGGTCGGGAGAAAGTCTTGATATTCACGAAGTAACTTGATGACGTTATCCACCATGGCATCATCCCAATAGTCCCCAAGCGTTGCCTACTTCGGCTCCGCATCTTTACCAATTTTTACCTACTTTTTTTTCAGCGACGCAGTGATGTCGGGGTCCTCAATTGACAGTCCTCGAACTTCGTAACTCCCTTTAGTTTCTACGATATTAATATTTCGAGGGTAATCATCATCATCCTCCACTTGTACGTTTTAACATTCTAGGGAATGGCTTAACTAAGGTGACCGTACTGGTTGAACTATTTCCCGTGGTTCCTATGGTATTTTGAAAATGACAACTTTCACGGCTTGCAACGCATCATCAACAGTATCTGCCCATAGGTCTTCAAATGAGAATGTTAACAAAAATCCCTCGCACAAAATATCCATTCGCCCGTACCATGTCAAAATTTTGTCTCGGTATACCAGTTTCTTGGGATGAAATCCAGGGTATGATAGAATAAGTGTACCCATTCAGGTTGATATTCTTCTCCATAAACCTTGGTCCATTTTGTGAGGTGTGTGTGTAGGTCATCGCGTCCATCGTATTTCTTGTTTATTCATAGTTCCAATTTCCCAAACCATAGCTACATCATCCTCCTACAGCCACACCAGTTTTCAAAGTTTCCTTGATGTGTTCCCCACCAACGCATAGGTGTCATACGCATTTCTCACTTTAATGCATCAAACCTCTGGTGCTTGGGTACTGTGCTCTCAAACTTGTTCAAGAATTCATCCACCATTGTCAATCCATCATATGTTGGTAGATCCCGAACCTGGGTTGTTACGAAATGCAGTGATTAGTCATCATATTACAATTTAGTGTTGTCACTTCACTCAACCGATAGTGCCAGTGTTCATCTTCTTCATTTGAATCTGACGGGTAGAAGCCTACATGCTCCCACAAGACCCTTCCATCTGCAGTCAGATTTATCCAATCTTGGTCTCGTGCGGTTATCTGGTAGATACAATCCATCTCCTTGTCGCTTCCATCATTGTGCACGGGTTTAGTGTAGCACTCTCCTTCAACTGGATCCAGTGGAACGACCACGTGTAGGGACTTTTTCTTGAATATCATCTTCTATTTTTTTAGGTTGATGACTCCATTCATATCCATAGCCCAGTCTATTCCTAGCAATGTGGGGTAAGGGTTACTGTCATCCACAATCTCTATTACCTCAAAGTCCTTCTGTGTGCTCACACCTTCGATATCCACTGTTACCCCTTGCAATCTCCCCATGGGAAATATCTTTTGTTGGTTAACCATCCATAATTGGATAGGAAACCATTGTAACATGGGCCTGCCCATGCATTCCCATGTTTGTTTTGGTAACACACTCGCATCCAAGCCCATGTCTAAGTTTACCTGATCCATTTCATACTTGCCAATCTGTGTTGTCAATCTCATTTCCCTCCCGGTGCGCAGTGCATGCTTTCCCAGTTTCTAGACTACACGTGGTTCACCTGATCCTGTGCACCTAGTGATCTGCTCTTGTAGTCCTTTAACTGCCTTATTCTCATGCAACAGTTTCCTGCATGTCTCTAAAAAGGTAGTTAGTATAGAAGGATCCAGTCTTGTCTCTATTTGATCCTTACTACGTGATGTAGAGGCCTCCGCGAAGCTCTTCTTAGCTTCCATAAACATTTCCTTTGTGCGTTATAAGTCAAACTCAGGTTCCTTTGTAGGAGCCTTGTGAATCCAGGTATCTTCCTTAGGCTGCTTCCCCTTATCTTCCACTGTGGTCACACCACTTCTGAGCATCATGTTCACGTTAAGGTTTTCTTCACATGCTTCGGACCTCATCATTTGGATATTTTGAGTTGGAGTAGGCTGTAGTACCCCTTTTTTGTGCATTTACGAGATCAACATTGGACAATCTGCAATTTCATGATCAAACTACTCATAGTACACACAAGATATTCTCATTGGATTGGTACAATCGTGGGTGTAGTGCCCTGGTCCTCTACATTTGTAACAGATTAGTTGTCTGCAACTCCTTCCCAACCTCATTCCTCCTCATCCTTGACCTCGCCCTTGAAATCCACCCCACGATTGCTACGGCTAGATCAAGGCCTCACGTTTCTATCTGCATTCGATAAGCTAGGGTCCTATCCATCATTAGCTCATAGCTCCGACAAGTTTGCTCATCATGGCCCACTGATCTAAAGAAATTACAATACAATTGTTGTGGAATCTGTGTATACTTCTGCAACAGGTGACAGTTGTCTGTCGTGTTCTTTCCTTCCACCTGATAGATTGTGCACTAGAGCATAGGTGTCGTACTCAGCCCTTCTTTTGCCTCTGGTCTCAATGGCATCGGTCCCCCTCATGTCAAATAGTTTGCGAATACCGGACAGTGATCCTTATCGTGGCCCTAGCCTTTACATTTTATACACCACACATCTTCATATGCCTCTAGCCGCGGTGCCAGGTCCTACTTCAAACTTTGCATCTCCAAGCATAGGTTCTGTAGTTACATGTGGATTTGTTGGACTCCCAATCCCGAATCCTATATTGGTGTTTCATGCAACCTCATTGCCATTTACAATGCTTCTGCCCGGGTTGAAAGCTTCTGCTGTGACAACGTCGTTCTCAGGTGCAATGTCAAAGACACCACAAACCACGCGTAGTGATGCACATCCATTAGCATCATATTAGTCTTGTTGATTTCACTCTTCAGTCTCTAATCCAGATCCCATAGGGTCTCTCCTGGAAGCATTGCGATCTCCTCAAATCTAATGATTGACTGTGTCTCTGCATTTGTGTGATCCTTCTAGTGCTTGATATACCACGTCAATGCACTATCCTACAGTGTGCTTACCAAGGTAGCCTTCTTAATGTTATCATCCGTAACCCCTTGTGCTTCCCACACTGCTCTTACCATGAACCAGAATTGATCCTCGTCCTCATTTCCTACTCTGAATATGGATAGATTAATCGCGCTTGCCACACTGATCTGTTGGTTTGGTGGAGGTGTAGGTGAAGATGGAGGTGAAGGAGGTGAAGCGAGTGGTGGTGTAAGTGGAGAGGGTAACTACGAAATGTGTTGCCTGATCAAACTATCCACACTCCTAGGAGACACCCAAGCATGCTCTTCCTCGCTAGCTCGTGGAGGTGAAATTAAAGGATTGCTTCCTAGTCCTTCGATACCTTTATAGACCTTTCCGCTTCACATCATTCCAATCATTAATGTAATCACTCTTCAATTTCCTTCTCCATAGTGTTTCAGTGTTTAGACATCATACATCCCTTAGGCAGATCTAGGTCTTGGCAACGGAACCATTTGTTGGCTTATTGGGGCATGACCCAGGTTCAGGAATGTTTTAGCCAAACAAATGCCGAAACTATCAGCCCTTTCGGCAACAGTCCACAGAGCATGGACTGAGGTCTCACCTGAGGTAGTATCGAAGGCTGCTAGAACCAGGTTTCCGCACCCTCGGGATGTTGTGATGAGGTCTAGAAATGTCGCGAACCGATCTTTCATACTTGTACTATTTCCCGTAGCTATTCGATCTTCGCGTAGCCCTTGTATTGAATGCGAAGAGGCACTATCTAGATCCCTTACCCTTAGTATGTTTTATTATAGATCTGACTTAGTTCAGTAGTCTTTAGCAATCATTCAATATTCATAACTAGTGCACGCAAACATAAACCTTAAAGTGATGCATAAAACCATAACAGAAGAATAACCACATAGATCTATGAGCAGATGCACAATATTTTAGAAACACTTATCTTTATTAATCTTTTGTTCCAGTACAATCCAATTCCACCTTGCGCACTCAGCTACAGGGGTCTGTACACACAACTGCGAACTCTACCAGGCCTCTTTGCACATAGCTGTAGAGCCTATTCTACTACTATGACCCTCGACTCGAACTTACAAACTTAGATTGAGTATCTCATTCAGAAACCCATACCTTTCAACATCATAAAAATCTACCTTATTCAATTATAGCCTCACTCTATTTATACATTCCCATGGTCCGCAGACCATGGGTAGGTCGACACATTCTAGATTAAATTACAATATATTAGGGTGGACTACCTTTTGACTTGACTCATTACAATTCATGCTCTATGCACTTCACGGAGCCTTTACAATACTAGCACCCAAAATTGTGGGCTTTAAGCCCCAAAACCATTACACGAGGGATCCGCTACCCAACAACAAGGCCAGGTGAAGAAGTATGATTTGATTGGTATATTAATAATATTCCTTCCTCTATTTCCATGTTTTTTTATAGAGAACATAAACCAACGCTTATTGAAATCATGAAAGAAGCTGTGGTCATTAAAAAGAGAAAGTTGGAATTAGAGAATAAAGTTGTTGTTGAAGAAAGGAAGCCCATAAAGAAGTCACATTTAAAGATGAATCGAAGAAGAAAAACACAAAAGATGCAAGTGATATCGAAGGACTAAAAAATATTCTTAAGACAATGTCAAATGAAATGGTTGAACTAAATGGGCAAGCTGTGGCAAATGAAGACTGGAGGAAAGTGCTTACCAAGGGCACACAAGAAACCCAGATATGTAATACCCAGCAACATGCTGGAGGAATACAATAGCTATATGAAAGATCATGCACTGATCTGCAAGTTCGTAGGGTACTGGCCTAATGAAAAAGAACTATACAGGTGGATTTACCAAAGGTGGAGACCAAAAGGACACATAGAGTTGAAACTGGGAGCAAAGGGGTTTTTTACAGCAATATTCGCGAATCTGGAGGATAAAGAGAGGTTTTTTGAGGAAGGGCCATACTTCATGAACAACGCAGGACTGTTCATGAAATACTGGGAAGAAAGATATAATCCTGATAATGAAAAGATGCTGGAAGCCCCGATCTGGGTCCGATTGTTTGGACTACCTGTGGAATTTTGGAACCCCGAGATTTTGGAAGGGATAGGCAACACGATCGGTGCCTTTGTAAAGGTAGCAGATGCAACGAAGAAAGGTAAGTATACATCTTACGCAAGACTGTGTGTTTACATGAATATAGCTGAACCTCTGCCGGAACATATAGAACTGGAATATCATGACGCAGTTTGGCAGCAGCCATTAGACTATGAGCACATCCCTTTCAGATGCAGAAGGTGTCATGAGTATGGTCACCTATATAAACAATGCTCGTTAAACAAGGAGGAAGAATACATAAGGAAAAAAGAAGAGCAGCATAGGGAAGCAGAGAGAACAGAGGAAACAGACAAGGGTTTCCAACAGGTTACCAGAAAAAAAAAAAGCAAGCAAAGAAGGAACAAGAGTGCAGATACAAACAAAATCACTGAACATTGAAAGTCAGAACATGTTCAAAATCCTAAAGGATAACAATGAAGAGGATGAGGACAAAGTGGTTGAGGGAGAAGATCCAGAAAATGAACCCATGGAAATAATCCAGGAAATAGGAGAAAAAGGTGCAGGACCAAGAGAAACGAACAAAGAAGAAACAACTCAAAAGATAGAAATACTAACTAACCAAACCCAAATGGAGATGGAGAGTCAACAGGAAAATGAGGCAGAGGAAGAAAGAATTATGAGACAATTAATCGAGGAATGGAAAAACTTGGATGAAAGATACATTCCAGACCATCGAAAACAAATATATAAGGAGGCTTTTCAAAAGTATAAAGAAAGAAATAGGGAGAATATGGATAATCAAGATGCTACATCAGGAGAACAGGGAAACAAACAGATGGGAATAGGCGGGTCTGGCAAAAGTAGTAGGAAAAGAGGGAGGAAAACAATGAATGAAACGATCCAAACAATGCGCGAAGTATTGATAAATTCAGGTAAATTGATACCTCTATCAGAGGTATTTTCCCACCCCTCCAAGAGTTTAAAATGATTATTATCAGCTGGAATATTAGGGGACTAAATAGTAAGGGTAAGCAGAGATATATGAAAGAGAAATTAAAAAAAGACAGACCAAGTATCATGATCCTACAAGAGACAAAGATCACCATGCAACAGTTGGAAGGAATAATAAAAAATAGTAAACTCCAATACGAAGTCATGGGACAGGATGCAATCGGCTCAGCGGGAGGCATTGCAATACTGTGGAACCCAAATGAGATAATTTTTGAGAGCTGGATCAGCATGACCAGAATCCTTACAGGCTCAGGAAGAATAGCGGGGACGAAGGAAAGGGTAACAATTTCAGGGGTGTATGGTCCCCATACTCTGGGAGACAGAGAGAATTTCATTAAAAATCTGCAAGCAACTCGAGGACTTCATCCGGAAACAGCTTGGATTGTAGGAGGAGATTTTAATGTAATCCGGTCCCTAAAAGAAAAAAAGGGAGGCATAAGGAAAACAGATCAATATATGGAACTATTCAATGATATGATAGATGAACTGAGGTTGGTTGATATACCAACTATCAACGAAATCTACACATGGAATAATAGGAGAGGGGGTAAGAATCAGATAGCATCCAGATTAGATCAGTTTTTAGTATCAGAAACGATTATGAACAGAGATATATTCATAGAAGCAAAGATCATGCCATCTCTTGGCTCTGATCACTCGCCGATTAGACTGGAAGTGGATATTAAGGCTAATCTCGGCAAGAAGCCATTCAGATTTGAAACTTTTTGGCTTAGACACTCGGAATTCTTAGAAAAAATGGAAGAATGGTGGACGCAAAGCACAGTTCAGGGAAAAGGAAAAATGTATACCTTCCAACTTAAACTTAAGGAGCTAAAAGGAAGGATAAAAAATGGAACAAGGAAGAATTTGGAAACATTATGGAGGAAAAACAGAAATTGGAAGAAGAAATGGAAGCTTTGCAGCAAAGGATAGTAATTGAAGGTAGAACAGAGGAAAGTAGCAGAAAAGAAGGGATAATTTTAGGAAAACTAGAGGAGAGGAAAAAGCAGGAAGAAGTCTTATGGAGACAGAAATCTAGAATAAAATGGCTTAGGGAGGGGGAAAGAAACACCAGATCTTTTCATCAAGCAATGATACATCATCGACAGAGGAAAAAAATATTTTCTATCAAAAACGAGGGTGGAGAGAGAATTGTTGAACAAGAAGGGATCGAAAAAGTGCTGATGGAATATCACAAAGGAATATTGAGTGAACCCCATATGGATAGATCTGAAGCTATAAAGGAAGTCTGCATGGCCATCCCCAGGATTGTAACTGAAGACCAGAATAGAGCCCTAATGAGAGCGGCTAGTCTGGAAGAGGTGGAGGAAGTGGTGATGAGAATGAAGAAGGAAACAGCTCCTGGACTGGACGACTTTACGGTCAATTTCTATCAGGCGGGCTGGCACCTTATGGGAAAGGAAATTCTGGAATTGATAGAAGAATCTCGTATAAACCAAAAGGTATGGCCTGCAATTAATTCCACTTTTTTCACATTGATTCCTAAAAATGATAAATCAGAGGATGGTAAGGGATTTAGACCCATTGCCCTTTGCAATGTTATATACAAAATAATTTCTTCCCTGATGGAAAAAAGACTGAAACCCCTGTTAGAGAGTTTGATATCCCTTGAACAAACGGGATTCGTAGAAGGTAGACAAATTCTAGATGGTCTAGTGGTTACGCAAGAAGTAATTCATTCTATGAAAGCAAAGAAACAAAAAGGAATGATGATAAAACTAGACTTGTCGAAAGCTTATGATAGAATCAATTGGCAATACTTGGAAGAAATTTTGGGAAGCTTCGGTTTTAGTAATAGGTGGATAAAGTGGATTCACAGTTGTATTTCAACTCATAATTTTTCAATTCTAGTCAATGGAACTCCCTCGGAAACCTTTAAGGCCTGTAGAGGAATAAGACAGGGCGATCCCATATCTCCTTTCCTATTTATTCTTGTTGCAGAAGGTCTGGGTAGGTATCTTAAAAAAGAGAGAACATCTGATAATATCAAAGGACTAAGATTGTGGGGCAATGAACTGCCAATAACTCACCAACAATTCGTTGATGACATTATTTTATTTGGGGAACCGAGTGTAAGAGAAGTGAGAAATCTGAAGAAGGTTTTGGATTTATTTGCGGAAGCATCACGAATGGAAATCAATAAGGAAAAATCATGTACCTTTATATTCAATACTATGGAGACAGTTAAAAGCCACTTGACCAGGATGTTGGGTTTTAAGCAAGGGGAACTCCCAACGAAATACTTGGGAAACGTATTGGATTTCAACTCTAAGAGACTGAAGAATTGGCAAGGAGTCCTAGAGAAATTAAAAAACATAGTGGCTAATTAGACTTTTAGAACCTTAAATATTGTTGGAAGGATCGTTCTAGTGAAATAAGTGTTGCAGGCTATCCCCATATACCCACTATCGATTATGGCAGTGCCTCAAGGGGTTTGTACCAAGATCAGAGAAATTCTGAGGAAGGGCATTTGGAGAGGTTTGTCCCAACAAAAGAAGTGGGCCTTAGTTTCTTGGAAACATCTGACAAAGCGAAAGGAGGAGGGAGGTTTGGATCTGCGAGATCCGGATAAACTCAAGAAGGTGCTCGGTGCAAAACTCTGGTGACGATGGCTGAGAGGGGGCAATGACTTATGGAAACAACTATGGAGGCACAAGTACAATATGCCAGACTCTACGGAGGATATTTACCGAATGCAGGAAAGCCCGAAGGGCTCGGCAATTTGGGATCTAGCCAGTCAAAATCGAGATATAGTCGTAAAGAACATATTCTGGGAAATTAGAGGAGGAGGGGAAGCCAAATTCTGGGACGAGAATTGGCAACAAAGGGGAAAAATGAGCAGAATTCAAAAAATCCAGAACATACAGGAAAAAATAGGTGACAACCATATATATGTCAAGGATTATTGGAAAGAAAATGAACTGGATGGAATATGGCGGAAATGGACAAAATTAGAGGAATGGGGCATTGAGATAGATCAGGAACAACAGGAAACTTTCATGAAAGAGGTAGAGTCCATGAAAGTGAAAGCAAGAACGGGGAAGGATATCATCAGATGGGGGAAGTCAACAAAAGGATCCTTTACGGTCAAGGAGGCTTACTACCTTTCTGATCAAGAGGAAGTCACTGACGAAAATAAAGACTGGAAGGACATCTGGGGTAAAAACTGGTGGCCGAAAATTACCCTATTCGCATGGCTAATAGCTAAGGATAAGATCTTGACATGGGATAAGCTTCAAAAGAAAGGCTTCAGTGGGCCTTCAAGATGTTATTTGTGCAACAGGGAAGCGGAAAATCAAGATCATCTATTATTCAAGTGTGTCTTCGCCAGGAACCTATGGAGGGAAGTCAGGAAACTATTCCTAAAACCTGAAAGGTCCCCGAAAGAAACAAATGAAGTGATCTTCCACTGGCAGAAAGATAAGTTTCAGTGTAAATTTGTTCGAAAGGCCTAGGAGCTCATTGCCGGTTTTGTAATTTGGATGGTGTGGAAAGAAAGGAATCACAGAGTTTTCCAAGACAAATTGAAAAGCACAGAAACAATATGGAGCAGAGTAGTAAACGTGAATAGAGAATCAATTATGGTAGGGAAGTGGGATATGGAAGACTGGAAAGATGATTCGGGTGAGGAGCAAATCCTAAAGAACCTAAATTTGAAATATGAAATGGTGCATAATAAAAAAATGGATAGACTTAATGCGAGACATCAAATCTATGACAAGTTTGCATACCCCAAAGACAATTTTATGAAGTTAAACTTCGACGGGGCATCGAAGGGGAATCTGGGTAATGCCGGATTCAAAGGAATCTTTCGAGATAGCCAGGGAAACACCAGGTGGATCTATGCAGAGTGGGGCGGCGAGATGACAAACAATGAGGCCAAATTATGGGCGATTCACCAAGGGTTGAGAATTGCGATTCGAAACGGCTAAAGAAATCTAGGGATAGAAGGAGATTCTCAGATAGCAATTGAAATCCTAAAGAAATTGGACAACGAGAAGAATTGGGAGTAGGTTACCAATAGTTGGCGAACAGCTGGAATCGTTCAAGAAATAGCGGACCTTCTAAAAGGAATTGAATATAAAATATTTAATCATGTAAAAAGGAATGGAAATCGAGCGGCAGATTTCCTCGCGAATTGGGGCTACGAGGGTCAAGACGACAAGATCGACAAATAGTGGAGAATGGTACAACCCAACAGAGAATGGGAGGATTTGGCCGGTATTATTAATAATGATCATGAACAAGCAACGAATGAAAATAATGAGCAAGCAACAAACGCGAATCATAGCATTCGTGCGACAGATAAGTGAGATGGATTGGCAAGCCCAGACATTCAATGAATGTCAGATAAGGCGTAGAAAGGATATCATGGACAGGCATGCCGGAATAAATCAGGAGTGTGTGATGACAGGAAGGAAAAAACCACCTGACAGCAAGGCAATCAGCACAGGTAATCGAAGAGGAGGAAAAAGAGGTATCCATAAATGGAAATGAAGTAAACCGGACAATTGATAGGAAAGGTGAAGGGCAAAGTAACAGGGGGCAGCGGAAGATCAAGTTGACATCTAAGAGGAGCAGGGATAGAAAGATTATAAAGGAACGACAGCAAAGGATTCGACAGCAAAAAACCTGTATAGGAACACAGAGAGTGAGGAGAGGAAAAGAGGTGGTGAGCGGTTACAGAGAGAGGCTGCGTCGATATCCTGCTGAGGCTGCCATGGAAACCAGGAGGCATGCAAGGATCGTAGAAGAAAAGGAAGCCGAGCTAGGCATAGAAAGGGATAGGAAAGGAAAGGCGGTTGCGAAAGAAGAGACAATTGAGGAGATATATGAGATTTACGATGACTTTGAGGAGGAAGAGGACCGGAAAGATAACAGCAGGCGGGATAAGTTGCGAAGCCGAACCAAAGAAGAATGGGAGCAATGGCAAACCAGTGACGAACAGCTGGGACAACGAGGAGGAAGGGTAAGGCAGAGCGGAAGACAGAGGGAAAGCAGGCAAGCAGGAAGTGGGACGGAGCCGAGCAGCATGAGAGGTGGAGGAACGAGCCGGTATCGAGGAGCTAGGGAAGGACGACGAGGGCAGATGGGCAGACCCAGAAAAAATATGAGACAATCGATAGATAGGAAAATCTAGCAAGCTGAGAGGGCATATAGCTAGAGTACGAGCCCCAGAATTAGAAGAATTATCCAAAATATGGAGGAGGAAGCCATTTAAGCTCAGTCAGACTCTGAGATGGAATATTGGGAGTTTCTTGTCCATGACCCTGGTAACACTAGGGGCAGAATGTCTTTATTTAGATAGTCCCTCCATATATACTGGGTAATGAAAATATTACTGGGCAAAGCTCTGGAGCAAGTAGCAACAAAGATGGCTGAACTTGCGCAGGGGGTTCCAAACCTGAGGAGGGAGCTCCGTATAATACAGATCACCTTGGAGATGCAGGAGAAGAAGCTGGATGAGATCCAGCAACTGATAAAGGAAGGCCAGCATATCGCACAAGGAGACTACCCAGCGTCCAGGGGCAGAAGCTGAGTAATTTTAGATATGTTTTATTTTTTATGAAAATGCATAGTATAGATAAGTTCGACAATTTTTCAGTATCAGATGTAGAAAACTGTTATATGCAAGTAAGTAGAATTAGAAATCTGAAAGAATGTGTAGTGTATTTAGCTTGGATAAGCAGACTATGGACCTTTTATTTTTGGGTGGCTATTAAGAACATTAGGTGGCTGAAATACTCGGTTTCCCCAAGAGGGTGAGTGGAAGGCAACCTCATTTTGTGGTAATTTTTGGATTGAAGTAATAGAAAGAAAATAGCAACACCTTAGCCTACAAAAAAAGAAAATTAATAATGGTATATAGTTATTCATTTTTATTATTATTATTGTATATTAAAATAATTTATTTTAGAAAATATAGATAAATTCTTTTTTCAAATAAAAATTGACAAACATTAAGCAGCTAATTAAAAAGGATAAAAGTGAAATGTTCGAAAATGATTTCAGTGATAAAATTGCATTGAGTTGGCTATCACATAGTTGTCGTTATTATACTATATGAACAAGAAAACATAGTTATTAAAGATGGTAACTTCTGGTGTTCAGCATACTATACATTTCTCACTTAAAAATGCTCCAGCTCTAATTGGATTGGTTTGGGTTTACACAATTTATGTGTTATTAAAAGCTAAGGCTAAAGCTGGGTCACTTTCATGTCATAGAAATCAATCAACCATGTGAAATAAAATCTAAATCTAATCTCTAGTAGGACCTGAAATGCGAGTTTTCATACTTCTCAAAATTTAGAGAATGAAAAGTCTGGCCCTTCCTCATGGTTTTCTCTCAAGAATGAGGTTGAGGTAGTTTTATAATAGTTTCAATGTCGGATGGAAGGTTGATTCTTTTATTAATCAAATGTTATCATAAAGATTGTGTGAAACTGAATTGTGTTTCTGAAACACAATTGAGTTTAAATGTACTTTAGAATAGTTTAATCCTCTCAATAATAACTGGTATTGAGTTTAAACATACTTTAGAATAGTTTAATCGTCTCAATAATAACTGGTAACTTTAATCTCTTTCTATATAATTTGAATCTATAACTTAATAAGAACTAAACCCTGCACAAACCAATGACCCTAGACCTCCTAAATCAAATTATAAAAATTTAAGAGAGTTTCACCAAAAATCCCAAATTCATTGACATTACCAAGAACTTTGCCAACTACAAAATGGGTAAGTCTATGTTTAAATATTAGGCTTTTGGAGAAGTTCAAGCTTAAGACTAACCTTTTAAATCATTTTTATTAAATACTTCACAATTATTTAAATTATAAAATTAAATTAGAAGGTTTTAAAGTGTTAAAATGATCTAATTCCAGTTATTAATATTAAAATTAAAAAAGAAAAATCAAATAAACTACTATTATTGAAGAGTCCCCACCCCAAAACAAACGAGTCTAAGTTCAACCATAAGATTTTATGGACATTTTGAGCAATTCATAGAAATCTCAAAAATTGAATATCACAATTGTTAAAAAAAATTGGAATTCTTGTTCTTTTCATTTGACATAAATGAGAAAGATTTCTCTTTAGTCTCCACCCACTTAAAAAAAACTTATTTAAATAAAGAAAAATTACACTCAAATTTAACTAACCTAAATAAAACCAAACTTATAAAAAAAAAAAAATTTAAATAAAACAAAACTTGCAATTACCTTGAAACTATGCCTCATTATACGAAAGAACATTAAAATGATATTTCAATGCATTACATCGATGGATATCACTCAAACAAGAACCTACGCAACTGATGTATGCCATGAGGGGTACACACCCACCCCTTTATAGACAGAGCGTGCAGATACACAGGTAATATGAACAAAGGGTGCGGGCCCGCAGGCAAAAGTGAGAGAAAGTGCGGAACTAGTGTTTTATTGATTTATAACGTCTTTCTCTCATTTTCAAAGCTTGACATGAAGAGCTCAGGTCTCAAACTTGCTTAGGAGGCCTGTATAAGTGATGATAGACCCATACCGACTGCAAATAGTCATGGTGACGATACTTTTGTGTAACACCATGGAACGATTTACATTGTATTCCAAAGATAAGGCCTTCAAGGGAGAGAGGAATAGATCTTTCAAAATTTACCACAAAAATTTCACTATTGTCATTCTGAATGCCCAAACCATTACTATTATATATTCGACGATATTGACACCCTAAAAAAATTCACTTATGCTGAGCACACATATATTATGGAGGTGGATCTATGGACATCTTGTCCAGAGGGCCACCTGGTGCATTGCCTGTCGTACTTTAATTCTCATCCGTAAGACAATGGGACTGTAGGTCTGCTGTCTAGCGATGAATCTAGTCTAATTCATCTTCTAATTCAGAAATCGTGGAATGGTGTTGTTGAAGTCCCCAAAGTTCCTCTATCAAGAATAAGATAGTGGATGACACTCGATCGAGCTGTTGATGAAGGGAAAGAATCTCAACATGATTGTCTATCGGAGAATATAGGTAATGATTATAGGCATTAGAGTTGTCCATGGTGCAGCTATAACTAGAATTTCTATAGAAACATAACTCTCTTGGTAGGCAAGGACTACTCTAGGCAAAGGAGCCTTTTAAATCAAACGAGACCACATTCTAATTTGCATGATACCTCTGTGAGAAAGGTCTGGCTATGTTTTCTACAAACTCGGCTAAAGGTCCACGCCACTAACCTCCTTTACCTAATTGAATTGCAGATGGAGTTTTGGAAGATAATGTAGAGCCTCGTCTAGCTAAATTGAATATCTCCACTGATGAATTTGGGATTTTCCTATTATTCTTCCTAAAAATGCTCAGGAGCGCTTCTCTGCCCAAAAACGATATATACTTGAGATTTACTATATGGAAGGAGAAATTTAGGAGGAAAGGTAGTCTAGGAACTCCAATTAGGTTCCTCAAATGAGGATGGAACCAAATAACTCCGCAACACATAGGACGGAGAGTCACTGTACCAGAAATTAAGGTTTGAGAAAGGGAAATGCCATAATAAAGGCCATAATGATGGATCCTCAAACATAAGCATCAGATCATCATTCAGGATTGAATCCCTGGCCTTCTGAGATCTCCCACGATTCTGAAGTTGATACCATTTTTAATCCCCATTTATTCAATCTGTCTCGTCATCTCACAGGGTTTACTGAGGGAGAAATACCATACCACGTGGGTTCATATTGGTGGATATATATTGAGGAAAGAATGACATAATATGTTGTAGGATATATAGGGAGTAAAGGCTTTTTATAGTCACAAGTATAAAAAATGGAGCTCAAAGTTAATGAAAAATATAAAGGGGTATAAAAAATGTTAATGAACAAATGGGTACCTACAATATCTAGTGGAATTATGTGATTTTTAAATTGGGAAGGTGTATTGGGTTGATATCGGTAGGGGGGTAAATAATGTGTTTTTTAGGGGTATTTTCCAATATGTAGTCAAATTAAGGGCATTGTTTAATATGTCATGAATGCACGTGATAGGTCAGAGGTTCATTAAGTGAAACCCGTGTGCCTTATCCTCAAACCTCAATACAAAGGCAAAGGAGGAAGAGTGCTATTGTATAGAATGCATCAATTGTGCATAGCAAGAATAAATTTCACAATAACTCTAGGGATTCCACCTCAGTCGAATGGAGCTTTGATCGACGACATTTGTTGCCTCTAGATCTATCCATCATGAGGGAAGGACTGAGAGGGTGGCATATATCCCTCATCGTTACCTTAGGATTATTGAGGTTTTAAATTTCAGTTCTAATGATAAAGATGAGACTAGGGAGGCGTTTAGCAAACTTCACGGGATCATTATCCAATTTGGTGAATCCTTGACAATGTACCTTTTTTTTTCCAGTTTACAAGTAAGATTCTCTTGGGTATTATCCTCTTTCTTTTGACAGCGAAGAATATGCAAATAGGTCTTGTGCGAGAATGATTCCAGTATGTTCTTGATTCTTTTAAGGAGAGAGGAAATAAGGTTGTGTTTTTTGGAAGCTCAAGTGAAGGTGTTGAATAGAGCTCAAGAAATCACCTAAAATGATAATAGAAGAGATGCCTCTAGCTCTAGCCCATTGTACTCTGAGATGAAGTCCATATAACTCTCCTAGATTATTAGATTTATGCCCAAAACCCCTCGTGAACTTGACTTCTTGATCTCCATCGAGATTAAGGAGAATCTCTCCCCCTTGTACCGGACCTTCGAATTCTTCTTTTAATAAATTACAATTTTGGATTTATATATAAAATAAAATTTTAAATTTCAAAAATTATATTTATGATTTTAACAAAATTTTCAACATTTCTTTTAATTAAATGGAAAAATTGACTAAAAAAATAAAATTAAATATCTGAGTTATCCATTGTAAGAAAAATTCGCTCATGTCTATGTTTTGAACTATCTTAAAATCTAAAGAAACAAGAGCCACGCGGTGCTAATATCTATGCTTTGAACTATCTTAAAATCTAAAGAAACAAGAGTCAAGTGGTGGTAATGTCATTGCCTTGCTTTTTGGAAATTGTCAGCATGTATTTTTTTTAAATAAAACAAGACCCACCTCGTGCTCATATCTATGCTTTGAACTATCTTAAAATCTAAAGAAACAAGAGTCAAAGTGGTGACAAATGACGTCAATACCTTGTTTTTTATGAATTGTCACTTGACATATATATATTTTTTTAAATAAAACAAGAGCTAAGTGGTGCTGATATCTATGTATTGAACTATCTTAAAATCTAAAGAAGCAAAAGTCAAGTGGTGGCAATGTCACTGAGCTTACTTTTTGGAAATTGTCACCATGTGTTTATATATATATATAGATATCTTTTTTATTTAGTTATTAAAATACTTTTTGATATAGCTACTATCAAAATATAAACCACTACCTACTTAAATCTATGAAAACTAATTTCTAAATTTTGATAAATTTTTTTATCTAATTTCATAAAAATCAATGGGAACTGATTTCTAAATTTTGATAGTTGCACATTCTAGAAGTTGGGTATGGCGATTAACTGGGCAGATTTTGATCGGGATTTTGTTATTTTTGCGCTGGGAGCGAATCGCGATAGTGATGTAGAGAGATTGCATTTTTAAATGCTGGACGCAATTATAAATATTGTACAACAGTTTGTGCGTTGTGTAGCTAACTGTATTGGGGGTACCTGGACGAGCAGGACAATGAAGACGGAGTTGGGATTGTGGCAGAGACCAGTTTCGGAGAGCCTGATGTTTTATGTCGGGCTCCCCACTGCTGTTATTTTCGTGGTGCTGACAGTGGCATGGAGATTTTATTCAAGAGGAAGTAAGAAGAGGCTGCCTCCTGGGCCTTTCTCGTGGCCCATTATCGGCAATCTTCACATGTTGGGAGAGCTTCCACACCGAGCCCTGGAAGCTCTGTCTATGAAATACGGACCGCTCATGTCTGTCCGCTTCGGTTCCGCCCTCGCCTTAGTCGTCTCCTCTCCAGAGATGGCCAAGGAGTTTCTCAAAACCCACGATCTGCGTTTCGCGAACAAACCTCCCTCGGCCGCTACGAAGCAATTGTCATTCAATTTTGCGGACATCGCCTTTGCTCCGTATAGCCCTTACTGGAGGCACATGCGTAAATTCTGCGTTGTGGAGTTGCTGTGCCCCAAGCGCTTAGAGTACTTCAGCTTTATTAGAGAAGAGGAAGTCTCTGCGCTGATTCGGTCTATTGTTAATTCAGATGACTCTCTTCCCTTAAACATCAATCAAACCTTGACATCCTTTTCGACGGCTATAAACTGCAGGACGGCCTGCGGTAGAAAGTATTCGGAGCAAGATTTAAGCGCTTTCTCTTCAATGGTCACAGAGAGCTTTCTGTTAATGGGGTCATTTAATATTGGAGATGTTGTACCTTATTTAGACTGGATGGATTTACAAGGTTTCAACCGTCGGATGAGGAAGGTGCATAAGGAACAAGACCAGTTGTTAGAGAAAATAATAGATGAACACGTTGCCCGGAATGACCCCAACATCACATATAATTTTGTGGATGCCTTACTTGCAGCCTCTGCAGATAAAGATAGAGAGGTTGAAATTTCACGAAATAGCATAAAAGGAGTTCTCTTTGTAAGTGTAATTATATTGAATTAGATTTAGATTGCATTAGTGTAATTTGATACTGTAAATGTCATGATCATGCTATCGATGTTGGCAGGACATGCTGGTTAGTGGCGCGGAGACAGCACCTACAGCGATAGAGTGGGCAATGTCGGAAGCGCTGAGAAATCCGCGAGTGATGAAGAAACTTCAGGATGAGCTGGAAAGTGTAGTTGGAATGGATCGCATGGTATGCGAATCTGACCTGCCTAAGCTCCCTTATTTACAAGCTGCGGTGAAAGAAACGCTTAGACTCCACCCATCGGGGCCTTTCTTGGTGCGCTACTTACCTGGCACGTCCTGCATGTATTGGGCTATGAAATCCCCCAGAATACTCGCGTTCTCGTCAATGTTTGGGCGATTATGAGGAGCCCGAAGTGTTGGAAGGACCCTGAAAATTTCATGCCTGAGAGATTCATGGAAAGGGTTGGGTCTGAGGTAGATGAAAATGGAGATCAAAACTTCGCGTGCCTTCTCTTTGGAGCAGGCAGGAGAAGATGCCCGGCACAGCAAATGGGAACGCTTGTTGCAGAGTTTGGTCTAGCGCAGCTCTTGCACTGTTTCAATTGGAGGCTTCCCTTCGATGACACAAGTGCGCAAACTGAAGATCTGGATATGACTGAAAGGTTTAATGGAGTCACACTGGCCAAGGCTCGAGAACTGCGGGCTATTCCAATACCACGCCTAAAATGCATTTCGCAGGCGAAATAGAACTTCAGATTTCGAATGGAACTGTGTGGAAATAGAAGTGTTTTTATGATAAATGTATGGAAATAAAATGTGGGTGAAATAGAACTGTGTGGAAATAGAAAGGTTTTTATCGTAAATGCATGGAAATAAAATGCTGGTGAAATAGAATTTCAGGCATTATTATTTATGCTTTAATATTTTGTTTTTAATGTTTTTTTTAATGGAATGAGAATTTGCGGAGAATCTGTAATTTTGATAAAATTACATAACTATTATTAATTATCATGAAATTATATAATTATCACTCAAGGAATTTTGATATATTTTATTATTTTCATCATTGTATACTCACTTGATATTTTTAATGTTAAATTTTGATGAGTCATAATCTTCCTCTAATTGTGAAGAAAACATTCGTTCTATGTTTAATGTTTAATGTATTAAAACTCCTGTGCAATATGTTTATATTGAATTTAATTATGTAATTATATGCATTAATTTTAATTTGATTAATTTTTTCATCTCTCATACAATGCTTATTTCTAAAAAAATTATGCATTATAAAATAAAAATATAGAGTAATATAGGTATAAGTCTAATGTGCAACTTAATCTCAGTCACGTTTTTTCAGACAACTACATATGTCATATAGCATATTTTTGAAACAAAGTGGAGATATGGATGGCATATCCCAAAAGGATACCAAAAATCTAACTTTAGTTGAGTGAACACAATTAACTGAATGAGCATATTGACAATTAAAATGAGATTATTGATGTTTTATAATGTTTTTAATTACAGTTATCAAAACATGTATAATTATTGTTGTTTTTAAAATTATAATTGCTTTATTTTTTATTTAATAAATAATTTATTTTTAATTATATGTATATTTATTGTTTTTTTAATTATAATTGCTTTGTATTTTTATTTAGTAAATAATTTAATTTTAATTAAAAAAGACGCATGTGAACTCTTATTTCAAGAGTAAAGAAGATATGTACATCTGTTATATTAAGCTAGAGAATAGAGTATTGGAAACAACCATCTTATTTTATTTTTATATGAAAATTATGACACTTAAATAATGTTTAGTAAGTATCAAGTAATACTATATTATTAATGCACTTCCTATAATGGCTTTTCAAACAATGAGGCAAAGTGCAAACTTGAATTTCATTGTGTACTATTCTTTGAGTTCATTGTGAAGTTGAAATCCTATCAAACTAATAACTTAATAGATGGAAGCAAAGTTGCACTAATAAAATTAGAGATTTTTGTTGTGTTGAATACACGAGATAGATCTAGTATCTGATGATTGAATTCTCTCTTAGCTTTTTTTTATTTTAATTGTACTCACACTTAAAATCATTATAACTTGTTTTTTAATATAAAATATGAAATTATTTTCTAATTAATATATTCTTTTCATTTTAAAGTGATTGATGATTTTGGTCATTGATATCATTTGTTATAGTGGGTGTTTTACATTTATATAGTATTAATATTTATATCAAGTAATATTTACATTAAGTAATATTTGCATTAAGTTGAAGTTAAATTAATACGATTTATTTGGTAATAGAATATTTAAGGTGTATTTGAAAAAAAATAAATTATAAAATTAAAATGATATTGACATTATGTATAATTTTTTGGAGTAAGATTTGTATTACCTTTAAATAGAGATTGTATAATAAGGTGAGAGTTTTAGACTTGTCTGTAATCGAGGAGGCTCGTCCATATCCAAAAGTGAACTTTGCTGAGAGAGTTGCATATAAAAAGCCTCCCAAAAGTTCAAAGTAACACACTCATATGCTAATATGTGGGTTTTTTAGGCTATGAAAACAAATAGAACTATTAGGAGAGTACGAGACTAGAGACATAATGAAAATATAAAGCTAGCACATGGGATTTGAGTCTCTAGTTGCAACCTAGGTTGGCTCCTCATGATTGGTAGTATAACAACCTTGAATATCCATAGTAACGGTTGTAAATTTCACCATGTTTGTTAGTTATTTCACTTGTAAATTTACATGAGGGAGAATGGGGCGATTGAACCGAGTGGTGGCAAGGAAAACAAAGCCGATTAGACATGGGTGATGCTAGCGAGAGATGGAACATGTGAACATGCTATCGTGGTTATCATAGATTGTGTTCTAGGATTGAACATTATGACATTTAGGGGGCCGGCTATCATGTCCACCAGTTGAATGAAGAAGTGGGATGGTGACAACCTTCTCCTCGTCATTTCACATGATTAACACCCTATCCCAAGATTGTATGTATTTTTGAATGAGTTGCCAACAAGCCTTCTTGAGAGGAGTTTCTACCAGAAGATTCCAAGTGGAGGAGATCTTGGGAAAATAGTCCAAACAAACATAATTCACAAGCATACCAACCACGTTTTTCCTTGATAATCGAATATAGAGGGGAATAATGATAGGGAGGTTGGTGATTTGAGTGGAGACTTGGACTAACAATTATTCCAAGTGTCATCTCCTAGATACTCCATGAATAGGCATGTCGTTTTGGAGTTTATAGAGCATATGGATTATGAGTTGGCAATATCATTCCTCAAAAACTTTAAAAAATCATTGTTTAATTGTGTTCTATCCAGGCCTTCGAGGAGAATAGTTAACTCTGTTGCATTATTTCTCTTGATGCCCAATGTGGTAGAGTATATGTAGAGTGGTAAAGCAAGATGATTTATGAATATGCCACTTCAACTGGGATTACCTTTGAAGCATCATCAATTTTTAGTTTAAGAAAGGAGTGAGGCAAAGGAAATCAAGATAAGGGGATAACTAGGGTAGGTAGTTAGAATGACGTGGAGAGAGAGCCAAGGGTGATGGAAACAAGTTTTTCTATGCTAAGAAGTTTAGCTTCTATACAATACACCTTATAGTCTTGTGGGAACCAAGGGATTGTGCTAATGGTTTGTTTCATATTCCTTTGAATGATGTTCTAGAGAGAATCGAGAGGAATTGAGGATATTTTGAAAATGTAGCGGTTGCATTCCTTTCATGTAAACCATAGAACAGTGTAAACTTTGAAACGATAACTCATATTATTAGCTGTTTCATAGAGTTAGAAAAAAAGTGACCCGTTTTTGAAAGGTGGTGATGTAGAATACACTCTTTTTTTTTGGAGCATATTTTTGACACATTAAATTTTCTTATCTATCAAATATAAATATTTGTTTTTAAATGTTAGTTTTTTTCATGCTGATTTTGAAACGTGTTGATGCAAGCGTGGATTAAGCGTGGATACTTTTTTTTTAATTGTTACATTTTTTTGACACTTTAAGCTATTTTATGTCTATTTTTTTCAAATCATGATTACTTAACAAATTTTCTAGTTGTCTTACTTTTTTTAGATGTTGATTACTTAAAAAAACAAATATAAAAATATATATGAAAAATACAAAAAAGATATAAAAAATGTAAAAAGAAATCATCTCATAAACCATAAAAAATTTGAAAACAAAG
>APFE031710403.1:33790-61408 GCA_000404065.3 Pinus taeda | reverse complement strand
TATATTTTTAATGGATTTTTAAATGTCTCTATTTTTACTTAACTTAATTTTATAGTTTTTTTTTTAAATTTTGCCTCTTTCTTTTTTCCATGCGATGCCGTTGCGAGTCAATTTTAATACAACAAGAGACCATCGTAGTTCTTAGTCACATAAGAGCGATGATTCCCAAATTAGGGTTTAAGAGTTGTTTCCTTCAAGATAATCTCAAGGCATTTTCCAATCAATATATTAAGGAGGATCTGAGCTACATATGTAAATGAGGACACTGCATAATGGCCATTTTTCGGGCACTCCAGGGTATGTCATAGGGATGTACAGTAGGTGTGACAAAATAATGTGTAACAGATGCCCCCTAAATCATGAAGGTAGAACGGGGAGTGATGGCTGATATGCTTTATGAGCTTTTGCAAGGATGAGGAAAAACACCGCCAAGAGACGTGAAAATCAAGGACGCGTATACATATACATATCTGATATCAAAACCTGAATCCATGGTATGGATGCAACTATCCAGATGACAAGGACTACATGAAAGGATCTATGGTATGGGAGCAACCATCCAAATGAGAAGGATCATCTGTAAATCGAAGATCCAAGGTATGGATACAACCATTCGTATAACGGGAACATGTGTACAATCATGAATACCACATAACTCCACACAACCTTAGTCATATTAGACAAGACTCAAGGTCTCGTGATCCATCCCAAGCTGATCAAAGTAAAAATTCTAATAAGTGAATGAATGCGTTGAAGTCGAACATTTTAGAAAACCACCTAATTACTGGCCAGTGATGTGGAACATTAATAGGAATGAGAGAAACCACCAATAATGACAGTGGTTCTCAAGTTATGACAGTGCAATCCGTGAATGTGATAATCAAGCTGAATTCGAACACTCGTGGAATCACTTCATCGAATACCAATGATGAAATACTATTGTCAGATGTGAAGAACTTGCCATTAACGCATGCAAGCTCTAAGGTACTGAAAGGGAGTTTATAAATCATCTTCCTAGATAATGAGCTGAAATCGATAGGAAGTGACATGTCGAAGGAGGGCAGTGATGAATCCCCCATCATTGACATGAAACAAGGAATAATGTGAAATAAATTGAATAAGAAACAAGACTATAACAATGGGTCAGGGAATGTATAGGAAAATAACTGCAATTAGGACTTCTCTTGAACATTGGCCACACGACTCTGGAGTGTGTTAGCACTTAACTCAACATAAGACTAATGATCATGATGAAAAAATGCAATAATAAAATGAGAGGGAAAAATGGACAACCTAAATCCTGGAGGACAAGTGACGGTGTGAGGATATCCCAAAATTAACATGAAAGAAAAAGAGTGTCATGTTCAAGAGTGACATGCTGCCTATACAAAGGATGTTTCATTTTCATTTTTCCCCAATAGTTCTAGCGAGTAGTCTAATTATATTTTCACAAGCTTGAAGGGGATAGCATATGCTTTTCATCTGAGTTAATTCTTCGAATGAATCCATCCTAGTAATTTTTACAGGTCCTGGGAAGGATAAACTTGGTCTCATCATGGTGATGGGTCTTTCATCGTAAAATTTTAACGAGCCTGACGTAAGAATTACTCGGTATCTTTTTCACATTTAGAGAGTTTGAAAAAGAGACAAAAAGAGAACTCCATCGTGTACCTTTTCATAATTTATCCCTCGAATAAAAAAAGCTTGAAAATAATATTCGAGAAAACCTCTTGACCATGTTGACCTCTTTTGTAAACAATATTCGAGAAAACAAAAAGGTGTAGCTCTTTTGTAAATAGTCAATATCAACCCAAAGAATGGGTAAATGTATAATGAGATGACGTCAATTCATTTAATTTAATGAGTTCTAAATGACAAGTGCTTGTTGATATTTTCATTTTTTGAGAGTCATAAAAGAACTTAAAGATGATTCTAGGGGGGTTCCTTTTTTGTTTTTTTTAACGAGTCCGAAAAAGATATAAAACAAAAGCTCGTCTTGAATCAGTCAATAATAATCACTTGTTCACCAGCAAATACCTGTAACTGCACAAGGAAATTCACCCATCACTGATATTGAGAAATAATAATAAAATATTGACAAAAATGAAGTCAAAAATTATAAATAGGTCATAGGTAAAAATATTTTTACGATTTCACCAAAGTAAAATTTGAGAGTGCATTTGTGCCCTATTTTTCTTGATTTTGAAATGACCAATGTAGGAGATCCAATGCATCATTCCTCGAACCATCTTCAGCATGTAAGAGCTCCGCCTATACTCTTGTAATTCATTATATCTTTATGTTTTTTCATTTAGTTTTTTCTTGTCAGTAGAAGGAGTTTGTTTTAAAATCACGCGGACGATCATCATGGGTTTGCTCATTAGACCCATGATGATCTCTCTCGAGCCAAAAGGCCCTAACGATGAAATCTCTCTATTAATAAAAATAGGTGTGATGGTTCCAAGGCAGAATTCTTTGAAGGAAAAACCCTCTTTAAAGAAAAAATTGTTATTTTTGATCCATGAAAAGGGTTATAATCTATGTTTAATGATGTTTTGCAGGAGATCATGGTTCTAGAATGGAAATAAAGAGGCCACGAGGCTGAAGAACAAGAGGCAGTCCAGAATCCAGAATGTATCAATGCTTTGAGAAACTGTGGGTTGCTGAAGTTATTTAGGACTACAAGATTGAGAGCTCAGATGGAATTGCTGCCCTACTTGATCAGTCTTTGGTATGTAGATCGAGAAATATTCATAATCAAAGGCTAGGAGCTAGAAATGGAAGAATACTACATTTACTTTATCGTGGGATTGTCTCGAAGAGGAGAGACAATCCAATTCTTTAGATCTTGTCCAGGTGGTGAGAGTACTAGTAATCTAATCATGAGACAATGCCAAGGCGCTAAAATTATGATGGGTGGGAAGGAGAAGATAGAAACTATCGACAAACTTCCCCTAAGAAAGATACTATACACCATAGCTCGTGTATTTGGGAGCGGAGCCCGACATGAGAGTTCAAAATTGTAATTCCTGTATGCAGTAGAATTTCTAACTCCAACGATATTCAATTAGTATGGAGGGTTATTGGCGAATATGAGGAGAAAATTGACCAAGGGTAAGCAAGGGGACCTGAAACAATTTGGTTTCGGTTTGATACTGGTGACTTTCTTCCTAGAGCAAGTGCCCTTATTTTGGAATCAGTTGGTAGAGGTACCAAATCCTGCCTCGAGGAGGAGGGGGTTAGGAGCTGCATTACCATCTACATTTTTCCACTTGGCTACAATGCCAATTATTTGTTTTGGATTATTATTCTTAAGTTGACATAGATTTTAGATGGGATCTAGATCTACATCTGCCACCGGGAGAACAATGGATTGACACAGGTAAAACTTGTTTTTTGATTTTTTGAAGTTTTATGATTTTTTTTGTAAATGTGTAACTAAGATTTAACTTGTGATAAATGTGTAGATGTTGGACCAGAAAGAGTGCATGACATGTCCCTAATAGCACGATGAGCAACCCATCAGATAGTATGTGTTTATTATGAGTAAGGGGCAAAACCCTTGGTAGAGATTGGGCACAACCTAAATGTGGTTACCCAAGGGCTACCAGAGAATGCCAGCATAAGTGAGGTGCCACTACGACGACAGAGGCACACTGTAGGAGTGTCAACAAGATTGTGTCAACTATTAGGCTGAATGATCATAGCAGTTTCATGCTACCATGAGCATCATGGGGGCTGATAGCCTTTCTAATTTCTTTTACACATTTTGTAGGCTATTGAAAGCCAATTGTCTTATAACACTTTATTTCTTAGATTTTGATGTAAAAACTCTAACAGAGGTGATAAACACACACACACACACACACACACACACATTCATGTTTTATTTTCTACTTATGTGTCCATGAATCATGATGATGTGATTGGTTTTATAAATTACACAAGCGTTTATCAAGGACATAGTTTGCTAATGCATTGGGTAATGTATTCAAATTGCGTGGAATATGTTGATATGTGATAAAATCAAAATTTATTTACAGTAATTGAACATGTAGATACATATGCAATATCTATGGATTTCTTACCGAATAATGATTGTTTAACTGTAATACAAGTTGTGAATCAAACTTGACAATTAAATATCTAATGAAAAGAGCAACTCCTTCTCACGATAGTTCAATGACTTCACTGTATTCAACAATATATCTTGTTGTTCGGCTGAGGCATTCCATACACCTTATAAGTCAATCAACTAGCCATCAGGGGAAAAGAGTGCCCAAGCTGTGGAAGGGAAATTTTGTGTGCTACGAAAGCCACCTTAAAAAAATGATATAATGACTTGACGACATCTGAAAACTGAGTGGAACACAAGGTAAGGAGAAAACACATGTCTACAAAGAAAACAAACACACCAAAAATAAAAAAGCGCACACCAATGGATTCACACAGTAATGTAAAAAAAGTAATTACACTAATTTCACACATAATACTTTTTCAAATACAACCCATTTTGACGTTGTGACAATGCATTTCCTTCATAATCAACTAGCTCATAGGTTTCTTTTTGCAAGACATATTTGATGATATATGGCCCATGCCAAATAGGTTCAAACTTTCCAATGCCTAACTTATCGTTAGCCTGATCATAAAGGAGGACTAGGTCTCCTTCAAAAAAGTATGAGGAGAAACAATTTGATCAAAATGAGCTTTGACACATTTCTTTTGGGCTTTGATTACCATCGCAATAATGTGATATGTCTCATCAAGCCTCTCAAGGTAAAGTAACCGCTCCTCTTGATGTAATGTATTAGGAAGAAGTTCGACAGCTGATTTGAGTGAATGAATTTCACAATCAATCGGGAGGGTTGCCTCTAAAACATAAACTAGCTATAATGGAGTGAATCGAGTGGTCAGCTTAGCAGAAGTCCTATAAAACTAGAGAGCTAAGAATAGCATTAGATGCTAGTCTTTTTTGTGCTTCCCAATGGTGCGTTGAAGCAAAGTAATAAGAACTTTATTAATTTATTCGACTTCATGATTGGCTTGTTGATAGTAAGGGTTTCAGCTATTATGATGAAGGCCCAACTGAACAGTCAGCTCAACTATCATGTACTCATGAAAATGTGATCCATGGTTAGTTACAATGGCTTGAGAAATGCCAAAACGCGCTATCACATTGTTGAATTGGAACTGAGCGGCATCGATACCATTAGTATTATATGTGGGCATCTCCTTGGTCTATTTAGTAGGTAGTCGACGACGATGATAATATAACTATGCCCCCTACCCGAGTGAGGGTTACATGTCATGAAGTCTATTCCCTATTTAGCGATTGCACCAATGGTAACTACTGGGTGTAAGGATGCTGGTGGGCCAGGCTACTTGCGGTTAAAAATATGACATTCATGGCATTTATAAACAACCAAAATACAATCCTTAATGATGGAAGGCCAGAAATGATCGACGCAGAGGATTTTCTGAGTAGTGGCATAGCCTAACATATGACCACCACATGCTCGAGAGTGTTGTCATTCAAGACTCGCTCATCCTCTTCAAGTGTTAGACATCTGCAAAGAACAGAGTCAACACCATTCTGATACAATTTATCACCAAGAATATGATAGGGTTGGGATTGATACTGGATGTGGCGTCAATTAGATCAGGACAACTCAGATCGAAAGGTTAGGGTTTTAAGTTAAATGATAATATCTCCATACCATAGGTCAAGAGTCCTCATGAGAGACAAAGTTTCCTCAAGAATCTGCTCAGTAAAATAAGTAGAAGTGCTTTTGTTGGCATAGTGGGTTGTGACCCAAGTTCAGAGTTAATTGTGCCAAAAAAAAACATACACTATTGGCCCTTTCGACATCAACCCTCATAGCGCACGCTGAAATCTCACCCGAAGTAGTATGGGTGGATGCTAGAACCAAGTTTCTGCCTCGAGAGATCAATGTGATGTCTCTTATTTCCCTAGACCTGCCTTCATGTAGACCTATAAGCCCATTGGGATAAATACAACAACTGGTTTTAAACATCTTTCAAACCTACATGAAGGTCTACGATAGGTCTTTGCAGACCCTCAATAGATGAATCAACTACTTACGCATACCATAAATAACCCTAGATTTGAGTTTACTCAGATCTACTTAAGTATTCAATAAACATAACAAAATGTATTATAATCTTAACGTAAATACTTAACATGCATTATGTACAGTTAATAAGACATATCCAATAGAGTCGCACATAAATACATCATTATTTCATAAAGACATTATTCCATCACAACATATATCACAAACATAAATAACAAAAGTAATTTAATGGATAAACATATGAATTTCTTCAACAATATTCTTTATTGATCTTCAATATGAGGTTATAGACTCAAAACTGCCATGTGCACTCAGCTACAGGAGTCCACACACTCAACTACAAGGGTCGCACACTCAGTTGCAGACTCTACACTAGGCCTTTATGCACTCACCTGTGGATCCTTTTCCCCTCTATCTACTTGCTACTTACTTTCCTTTTTCCTTATCTTAGACTTAGATATATATCTACCTTAGACTCTATAAGACAAACCTATTTATAGCTTTCTACATACAATCCCATGGTCGACGGACCATGGGTGGATCTCAAAACCAACTCGGCTTTACATAGACAAGGGGCTAAAAACCCTTTTTGACTTCTAACTATCTACGCGCTCCACATTCACAAATTGCAGAGACTTTACATCTATTTACCAAAATTTACATCAAAACTCGGGTTTTCAACCCCAAAACTAACCCAGGGGACTCCATCCCAACAAGTCCGTCCTTGACCTCTTCTACGAGCTACTCTGTAGTTGGTCCTTCCATGGCCCGCTTCATCTTTTTCTCTATTTTTTGCAAGCTCGTTAGCTTACCCTGAATGTTGGTTGATACTTGGTAAACTTGTTCTAACCAAGGTCCCAACCTAGCCTCAAGCATGACCTCCTTCTTTTGAGCTACTTCTACCTGTGCGAGGAGCTGCTTCCCCTCCTGCAACTTGACGAGGCATGACGCTGTAGAAATTGAGTGCACCATGGCCCTAACCTCATCGTACTGCTTTTGGAGCTTGTGAATCTCTGTATTCAAGATTTTCAAGTTTGGTTCTTCCTACAAAATTGTTACCAACTATATTGCCTATTCAAACAAGGTTGTGTAGTTAGCAACTGTGGCATGCAAAGTGCTCATCCCTTCCTTGATGGTGGCTCCACGCTGCTCCCTGACCTCGGGTGGAGTCGTGGGCTGTAGCTTGAGTTGTAGCTCTACCATCTTCATATTGAGTTTGAATTGAGCTCTCCCAACTTCCACCTTTGCCTCGCGCACTCCTATAGCTAATTTCATAATCTTGGCTTCAGTCTATGCATCCTCTGGGATGTGCAACTCAGGCACTGTTCTGCACGTCTCTGCTACCATGGCCTCCAGCCTAGAACTCTGTGAATATATTGTATTTTATCCTTCAAGGCTTGTGTTTTCTCAGTGAACATTTTCTCATTGTTCACGTTGTATGCACTTATCAAATTAGGACTGCGCTTCTCCCGAGCTCTCAATTCCTTTGTCACCCCTTCCTGCAATGCACGAAGAAATTCATTGGGGAACACTGAAATGTTCAGTGTGATGTCCTTAAGGGTACTTAATGTGATTTGTTCATCATTTTATTTTGCACATAGGGACCCTTCTGGTAAAGAAACAGTTCGAAGGTGTAGGGTCCTTACCAATTCTACAGCCTGAATTGTCCTCAGTCCCAAGCTCACTTGTGTTGCGCTTGCATGACCTATGCCCACCTATAACATGTTGGCCTAGATCTGCAACACACATAGAACCTTTTGGATGCTCCTGAGCATCTGCATGTATTGCTTCTTGAATTGCTACAACATTTCAGTGGTAATGTCCTGGACTTTGTCACCGATCTAATCTAGATCTCCCTCCCTTAACACCATGGGATCACTATGTGCCTTATCTAATTTTTTCCTTTTGCGGGGACCTTCCTGCTTCTCCTATCCGCTCTTTTTTCAATTGAAAGGGGGTGCTCTACCCCTCATCTCCTCTGCCATCTTGCTGAGACTGTTCCTCCTCCTCAGTTTCCGATGAATGGGATTTACCACTTCTCTGTGATTCACATTGCTCTTGCTCAACTTGCTTCTTAGCAGTGTATTCCTTTTTGATTTGACCCTTCTTTGTGACTTCCTTCTTCCGCTGCGCGACCAACTTTTGCACAACCATCTTTTTTGTATCTTTTTGTTTCTTTTCTGTCGAGGTCATTCACCCTTACTGGTTCTCACATCCAAGTCTAATGGGGTGCTCCACTTTGCGGGTCAACACTTGATTACCACCGTTATGTCATGATTCAGCCTATTGTTAATTCAAATGACTCCTTTCCCTTAAATATAAATCAAACCATGACATCCCTTTCAATGGCTATAATCTGCAGGACAACCTTTAGTAAAAAGTATTCGGAGCAAGAGTTAAGAGCTTTCTCTTCAATGGTTAGAGAAAGCTTTCCGTTACTGGGGTCATTTCATATTGGAGATCTTGTACCTTATTTAGACTGGATGGACTTACAAGGTATCAACCGCCGGATGAGGAAGGTGCATAAGGAACAAGACCAATTGTTAGAGAAAATAATAGATGAACACATTGCCTAGAATGACCCCAACATCACACATAATCTTGTGGATGCCTTATTTGCAGCCTCTACAGATAAAGATAGAGAGGTTGAAATTTCAAGAAATAATACAAGCGTTCTCTTTGTAAGTTAAAGTTCCCTGAAATTGATCAGTATTATTTTGAATTAGATTTGGATACCATTAGTGTAATTTGATAGTGGAAATATCATGATCATGCTATTGATGTTGGCAGGACATGTTTCTTAGTGGTGTGGAGTGAGTGGCTGCAGTGATAGAGTAGGAATGACGAAAGCACTGAAAAACCCTATAGTGATGAAGAAGCTTTAGGATGAGCTGAAAAGTGTAGTTGGAATGGATCGCATGGTATGCAAATCTGATCTACTAAAGCTCATTTATTTACAAGTTATGGTGAAAGAAACGCTTACACTCCACCTATCGGGGCCTTTCTTTGTGCGCCACTTACCTAGCATGATCTGCATTTGATGATTGAATTCTCCGTGAGCCCTTTTTCATTTTAATTGTATACTCACATAAGCACTAAAAGAAAGTTTGTTTTAAAATCATTATAACTTGTTTTTAATTCTATATCAAAATGAACTATTATCACTAACATTTTAATCTCAAACAAATCATTAATAATATACTGAAATTATCTTCTTTCGTATCCTTTGGAAATATGTTTTAACCTTTAACTAGAAGAAAAATAACTATGAAAAATTATTTTGATCTAAATATATAATACTTAATTGCTCATAACTTACTAAATTAAATAAAAACATTAAAAATTTTAAAATACAACTCAAATGAAATATTTAATTTAATATATTATTGATAATAAAATTCAAATGAATTATTTAATTTAATATACTAGTTATAAGAAAACTCGGTCTAGTGTATGCCCTATAACTACTTCTACTTGATTAAAAACTCTTTTTCTTTAAACATAAAGAAACAAATTAACCACCCAAAACTTAAAAACATATAACAAAAATAAATACTCAAACCTTTAAAAACCACAAACCAATTATTTAATTTAATATATCGTTCATATAGTTAATATATATTTTGCCCTATATTTTATAGGGCGTAAAATACTTTTTCTTTCACTAGGAAGATATCAATCTTTTAAACATTTTAAAATAAGTAATTTAAAAACACAAAATGCCCATCGCTCCTAATAACCCGTTAAAGGTGTTCATCAGCTTTTTTATTTTTTCTTAATAATTGGCATCTAGTCCGTTATATATTTTTCTGTTTGGGAGACCTTTTCGTTGATGTTGAATGACTCATCTTTTTAACATCTTATTTTTGGAATTACATAAGAAGGATTCCATCTGTTGGAAAATACGTAACAGTAAGGAAAAATGCGTTTATGTTTCTAAGATATTTTAAGTGTTTATTTAAGTATTAATGATAAAAAACATCAATTGTCGAAGGAAGACTTTATAATATAAAATATGTAATTTCATTTAAACATAAAATATGATTTTATGTAATTCTTTTTTAATTAAAATATTATTTTCATTTTAAAGTAAAAGGTGATTTTCGTCATTGATATCATTTGTCACAGTGGGTGTTTTATATTTATATAGCATCCATCTTTATATTAAGTAATATTTACATTAAGTTGAATTTAAATTAAGTTGAAGTTAAATTAATGTGATTTATTTGGTAATGGAATATTTAAGTTGTATTTGAAAAGAATTAATTATAGTATTAAAATAATATTGATATTATGTATAATTTTTTGGAGTAAAATTTGTATTACTTTTAAACAGAGGATTGCATAATTAGGTGAGAGTTTCAGACTTGTCCCTAATTGGGGAGGCTCGACTATATCCAAAAGTGTACTTTTGTGAGAGAGTTTGCATATAAAAAACTTCCCAAAGTTCAAAATAAGACATGCATATGCTAAAATGTGGCATTTCTAGGCTATGAAAACAAATAGAACTTTTAGGAGAGTAAGAGAATACAGATATAACAAAAATATAAAGCTAGCACATGGGATTTGGGTCTGTAGTTGGAACCTAGATTGGCTCCTCATGATTGGTAGTATAGCAACCATATCCATAATAGGGGTTGTAAATACCATGTTCGTTAGTTATTGCAATTGTACATTTACACGAGTGAGAATGGGGCGATTGAATCAAGTGGCAACAAGGAAAACAAAGCCGATTAGACAGGGGTGAGGCTAACGAGAGATGGAGCATGTAAACATGGTGCCACAATTATCATATATTGTGTTCTACGGTCGAACTTTATGACATTTACGGGGACAGGCTTCCACGTCCCCCAGTTGAATGACCAGGTTGGATGGTGACTACCTTCCCCTCACCATTTCACATGCTTAACACCCTATCCTAGGAATGTATGTATTTTTTAATGAGTTTCCAACAAGCCTTCTTAAGAGGAGTTTCTGTGAGATATTTCAAGTGGAGAATATCTTGGGAAAACAACCCAAACAAACATAATTCACAAGCATACCAACAACCTTGTTCCCCGATCATCGAATATAGAGGGGAATAATGATCGGGAGGTTAGTGATTTGAGTGGAGACTTAGAATAACAATTCTTCCAAGTGACGGATCTTAGATACTCCATGAATAGGCGTGTCATTTTAGAGTTTATAGAGCATATGGATTATGAGTTGAGGATATCCTTCCACAAAAGTCTATAAAATCCATGTTTTGTGCTATATCTAGGCCTTTGAGGAGAGTAGTTAACTCTACTACATTATTGTTATTGGCAGTCAACGTGCCAGAATATATGTAGAGTGGTAAAACAAGACGATTTCTGAATATGACACCATAACCACTTCAACTGAGATTACCTTTGAAGCATCATCAAATTTTAGTTTAAGAAAGGAGCGAAGTAAAGGAGATCAAGACGAATGGATAACTAGGGTAGTTAGTTAGATTGGGGCGGAGAGAGGGAAAAGGGTGATGAGGGAAAATTTTTGTACACTAGGAAGTTTAGTTTCTATAAAATGCACATGCTAGTCTTAAGGGGATTAGGGGAGAGTGCTAATGGTTTCTTTCATATTCCTTTGTATGATTTTCTAGAGAGAATTAAGTGGAATTGAGGAGTTTTTGAAAATGTGAAGGTTGCATTCCTTCCATGCAACCCATTGTAGGAAGTCGCGAGAGAGTGCCCATATGTGATTGAGGATGGGATTAGAAAAGGCTTGGATTCACTATTGATCTATGGTGTTTGCAATGCTTAATGAATCCTGGTTAGAAGAATTCAGGAAATTATCCAATCAAAACCAAAGGCCATTGTAGAAGGTGCAACTATTTAATAGATGTTTAAGGATTTCAAAGTGGAGGAGATAGAGACGGAATCTAGAGTGTTGTTGATGGTTGTTTTTCAATGTTATCCCATATTAGGGTTTGGATTTACACCAAGAGGAAAAATAAGAAGGAAATATTTGGCTAGGTGTTATGCTTCCAAATATTCATCTACATCATATCGATTTCTAGTTCTTGATGCCCTGCTTCCATATGGTAAGCTTTTGAAATGGTGAAATACCCCTTTTAATTATATCCCCATTGTATTTTATCTAGTTAGAAGGAGAATGAGATTAACATTTGTTAGAGGTTATGCCAAAACTGACTCTGTTCTTCCCCCTGTGGCTTGGGTTACCAATTTTATTATGGTAATCATTGTCTCCACTCTTAACTCTTTCTTGAATTCATCTAGTAGTCCTTAATTGTTAGTAGGCCCTCAATTATCATCTATAGGTGAAGTTTTTCTAGTTTTTGTTGATGTTGGAGTTCATGGAATTGTTGCACAAGTCCTCCTAGTATAGAGCAAAATATCTATCCTTTACTTCCCAAAAATATTTTTTCTATATTAGATTCATTCCTTTTTTGGCCAAGGTCCATATGGATGAGCTAGAGTGGGTAGGTGGAATTTGTGTCATAAGTTGAGAGGAAGTGTGTGGGGCATATTTTTTTATGCAAAATAGATTTCCATAGATATGAGCTTCCTTGTATCCATATCCACTAGGATTTGGTGCTCAATATTGTTTCCATAGTGGAAGGATCACATAAGGCAAGCCTCCTTTCATTTTGGTCACACAAAGTTTATCCGGGGCAACTGAGGAATTTTTTTCTAGGTTGGATCCTTTCCATATGAAAGAGTGCCATAACTGAAGGATTTCAAGTAAGATAGAGGCTAGTTCCATACAGTCTGAGCATAGGTAGATGCAGATGTCTTGAAGGATCTCCTTTAATAGTACAAATCATCAAACTATGTTGAGGAAACATAAGGTCTAAGTAGCTAACTTCTTGTTGATTTTGTTTACAAGTTCCTCCTATAAACTCCACTTGAGAGAAATATCGGCCAACATAGCACCCATGTATTCAGAGGGGATTTGGATGATATGGAATCCAAGGAATTTTCTACCTGTCACTAAGCAAAGGATAGACTATTGAAAAAGAAAACCCGAGACTTCATTTTGTTTATTTCCATACATGAAGATTGGAATATGTTTTTCAAAATGTGCATGAAGTTCCTTGTTTTTTGGATTGTGGGAGTGCCCATACACATTGTATAATACAAAATTGTTAGCAGGTTAAGGTAATATTCGATCGAAATAAATGAAGTCCTTTGATTTTTTTCTCCATTACAGCTACTTTGAGAGCTCTTCCTAGTCCTTCCGTAGATAATATAAAAACAAAACCAAAGAGAAAGTCTCCTTGCCTTAAACGTCTAACAGATTTAAATCGGAAGGTAGGGGATTTTTTAAGCAATATTACAATAAAATCTAATGATAACTGGTTTTTTATCTACTTTATCCAATATTGATCAAATCCAAAGGCTCTAACGATGTTAGAAAGGTAATTTCAGATGATATTTTCAAAGGATTTTGAGAGATCTAATTTCATAAACATGACCATATTTTTAGAGCGTTAGGTATTGGATGATTTCATGGGTGAACATGATGTCAGTGAGGTATCTGGAGAGCTTCAACATATGTAGTTTTATCTAATGAAATGAGATTTGAAAGTAGTGGTTTGAGTTGATTGCCTATTGCTTTGGTGATGATATTATATATGACGTTACACAACGTTATGTGTAGGTAACCATTGGGATCCTCGACCTCATCGTTTCTACACTCCAGCACGAGGAAGGTATCATATAGGACCTAAAACACAAACTTTGTTTGTTGATATTCTTCCACCACTTCTTAGAAATCATGGCCTTTGGTGGGATAACACTTTTGAAATAATTCTACAATGAAACTATCAAGGCTAAGAACATTGTTACCGAGAATTTCTTTGATAGCCTCTTTGACTTATTCAATGGATATTTCTCCAAGGATAACTTCATTTTGTTCCTTTCTTACACATGAAGGAATATGCTTTGTGATTTTTGGATCACTTCTTGTCTATTAGGAAGGGTTTCTATTATAAGATCCTAATAGTATTTGTTAAGATCTCGAGTTATATCCTCATACTCCTGCAACTTAATTCCTTCATGGTTTTTGAGAGAGGAGATGTTATTGTGATGGTGATGTTGCAACATGGATCTACGGAAGAATTTTGTATTCCATTTCCCCTCTCTGAGCCATCTTATTGCTGATTTCTGTTTCCATAGTATTTCTTCTTGATTCTGGTGTTCATAGTAGTTCTTCTTGATTTTCCATGGAGGATGGATTCCACTTGAATTGTCTCCAGTTTATTTTCGAGTTCCTACTTTTCTTCCAAAATGTTTCCAAATTGTTGTTTGTTCCATAAACAAAGCTACCATTTGATGTGTTTAAATCTTCTTTTTAACCTTTACATTAAGGTTCCTTCCAAAGTTTCTGTTACATTCCACAAGGTTTTTATGTTGCCTTCAAAATTAGGACAATGAAACCAAAATTTCTCAATACCAAAGGGTTTATTCCTGGGACAAGTTTTAATATCAATGTTCAAAGATACAGGCCAATTATTAGAGCCATGGTTAGGGAGAATATATGCTTACAAAAAGATTTTTGAGTTCATTATATATTTTTACACTAGGAACCTATGTATTTTGGAGGCCACTTATTGCGTACCTCCTATCAAGTTATTCTAGGTAAAGGTGCCATTTTTAGTGTCCAAATGAACCAGGCAAGAGCTCACCAATGTATCCTAAAAATGAATGGAATCGACATATAGTCTTCAAGTTATACCACCTCTTTCTTCTTCCATGGTTTTTATCATGTTGAAGCTTTCATATAAGATTGAGGGGAAGGAAAATACAAAACTACTTTCATTGATGATATATTTGAGAAAATGAAGTTTATCATTCGAGAGGGGAGGGACATAAACATTTGATAAATAATAGGTTTCAGTGGAGATAATAAGTCAAAATAAGATTGTAAGGATTTGATATGAAACAAGCATGTTGAGAATGAGAACCTTGTGTGCATTCTAGATAATTGCAAGTGCACCCAACTTCTCCTCAGCATTGTCACTTTACAATATCTAACCCATTTTGTAGTTATTTTATTAATTATATCACCTGAAGATTAGTTTTTTTGAAGCATCATGAAGGTAGGATTTTCATTAAACCATTTCCCGTAATCAAGATGTGTTAATTCTAGAATGAAGTGCATCATGATGGATCCTCATGTATGAGAATGAGGTGATCATTCATGATTCCATCCTTGCCTTCTGAAATCTCCCACAATTCTCAAGTTGATGTCATTTTAATACCCATTAATTCAATCAATCTCTTCATCCTCAAACCCAGTATGAAAGTGAGGGAGGAAGAATGCTATACTCCAAAATGCATGATTTGCACATGCCAATAATATATTTCACCATATATTTCTGCCTCAAGGGATGCCACATCAATGGAAATGAACTTTGATCGACAACATTTGTTGGTTCAGGATCTATCCATCATGAGGTAAGGATTGAGACGACGACATATATCCCTCAACATGACCTTAGGATTATTGAGGTTTGAACATTCAACTCTAGATGAGAGAAGGGAGGTCTTTAACATTCTTCAGGCAGTGATTATCCAATTTCGGGAATAATTGACAATCTAGTTCCTTCCTTTCAGTCTACATGCAAGATTAGCCTTTATCAGCCTCTTTATTTTGATTGCAAACAACATGGAAATATGTGTTGTCCGACAATGATTCCAATATGCTTTTTATTATTTCAAGGAGAGAGGAAAGAAGCTTGTTTTCTGGGAGGGGTTCAGAGTGAAGGTGTTGAATAGAGATTAAGAAATCACCCAAAATGACAATAGAAGAGATGTATCTAGCTCTAGCTAATTGTAGATAAGATGAAGCCCATATAAATCTGCTAGATTATCTGATTTGTTCCCCAAACTCTAGACGAACTTGACTTCTTAATCTCCATTGAGATTAAACACCCACCCCCTACTACCAGCACTTGGAATTCTTGTTTTAAGAAATTACAATTTTGAATTTATGTGTAGATTAAAATTTTAAATAAATTTTTCTTAATTTCAAAATTTATATTTATGCTTTTAATTAAAATTTCAACATTTTTTTAATTAAATGAAAAAATCGACTAAAATAATAAAATTAATATTTGGATTATCGTTTGTAAACAAAAATGACTCATATCTAAGCTTTGAACTACATTAAAATCTAAAGAAATAATCATAAAAATCAAAATTTCAAAAACAAGCATTAGTAGAGGAAAAAATAGATATTAAAAATAAAAGATAGGAAAAAAATATTCAATAATTTTGCAATATTAAAAATTAAAAAAAAAAAATGAAACTTCAACGTAAAATTTTGATATGCATCGTCTACCGAGGTGGAGCAGATTCTCGAATGGTAAAAGATGGTCGAAATCTAGGCAAAAACAATTCAAGAAAATTTAGTGTCGTAGTGGTTGAATCATGTTTTCTACGGTGGAAATCCATGCAACACCTTCAAAAATATTTGGGTTACCCAAAATCTTGAATTTTGATAGTTATAATGTGGATTTACAAAAATCCCTATTGGATTTTATCAAAATCTTGCCTAAATTTCCATGAATTTTAGAGCAAAAAAGTAGTTTGGTTAATTTACGACATTTTGATATCATAAATTTGAGAAAAGAAAATGATATCAAAGTTATGAAAAAATAATGCAAAAAAAAAAAAATTAAAATATCGTGCGACCAAATGAGAACATTTAATGTTCAATGTTGTGTGGATATTGTGCGTCATCTTTGGATGAAAACTCCAGAAGAATTTTGGAGGTAGGAGTGCGTGATATCATAACACACATGTCAAGGGTCCCATGTACCTTCTTGTGATCCTCCATCAACTTGATCTAACTATAGGATTGATTCGACAATCTCTTAATGATAAGGGTCAAGCTTTAAATATAATGCTCATTTACTTGTTTTTCTCTCTTTTTAGCCATAAAATACAGTTTATTTTAATTAAACATGTGACTCATTGTGAATCGACAAATAATTGAGTAAAAGTGTCAAAATGATGGGCATATAAAATAATATAATTTTTAAGTTATATATTATATATATATATATATATATATATATATCAACACATGCTTCTCATTTACTGTGCAACAATTCTGTACGTTTCACATCCATTACGACACCATTAAATGGATACAAAGACAACACCTTCTACTAGTTATTTGGTAAACTTTTCAAGGTCCAAACAATTAGATTTAAGAAAAACGTTATAAAAAAGATGAAGTTTCCTGTGAAAAATCTTTCCATTTCAGGTTTTTTACAGCAACTTTTTCCACATCACAAGCTCTCAGAAGACACATGAATACCCATCGCCAAGAGAAAACATTTCTCCCATTAATAATATTTGTGTAGTTGAATTTACCAAACAATTCAAACATTTCTATAAAACGTACTTTGTGTGAATGCATGGACTGAAAAAAGATTAAGAATGCATGGAATCCTAAAGATTAAGATGAATATGTCCGTGCTTGAGGTTGTGATTCTAATATAAGAAGATGTCTCTTTCAGTCAAGATTCATCATATGTCTCTTTCAATTAAAGATTCATTAGATCTCTCTTTCAATCAAGATTAATCATAAGATTGAAGTGTATATTTACAACATAATGTATATTTATTTCACAATGAACGTGAAGAAAGAAAAGACGAGCAATTGGATCATGAATGAAACCTTGAATAGTCAAAATAACACTTGTTCCAATCTCTGTTGCAAGCCATCTATTTTCAATTTGATTATTTTTAAATAATTTATATAGTTCAATCCAATAAATTATTTTTATTTTCATGAAAATGCGTAGCCACAACGTTGGTTCTCCATTTCAAACTAAACAATTTTTTTTTAGAACCCTAATGCCTAGTCCCTCATCACTTAAATCTCAATTTATAGCACAAAAAGGACCCTATCATCATAGCCCACCTCCATTAAGGTGGAATCTGGGGCACCCACAAGGCAATTGGTGTGTAGACTTGCATGCTCCATGTAATGGAAAACTAGAGGCCTTGCCACCCATTAATATATAGAACTGACAACCCTATGCGAACACCACAAATATACTAATTAATACCAATGACAGATATGGTAGGAACCAACACCCTCAACCTTACTGGTGGAACCAACCAATTTTCGATAAGTGACGAGTCATAATGTTTGAGATTGGAGATGGACATGAATGTTTTGTGTGAAGGTCTAAGAGAATGCATGGACACCACCATCCTCAACCCCACCATCCATATGAGGCTCCTCATGGGGGTCAGTATCCAACACCTGTTCAAGGAGATATTGTGAAGATATACTTTGAAACTAATCCTGATTTCTTCTTGGTTGATAGATATGATGGTACAAATGAATCATACACAAGCCAAGTTGGTGAAATATCACTTTTTCTCTATGTGAACAAGACCCAAATATGTCTAGTGTGATAAATTGGGTTTTTAAAGTATGTACATGTGAACCAAACCCAAAACACATTGATGGAAGAGATTAATTTTTTCTCTGTGTGTTTTTGTAAATAAACCAACCACAAAGAAGGTTTTGTGACAAAGATTAGTATTTTCTAGCATGTGTGAATAGATTGGTTGATTATATGCTTTCAATCTAATATAATGGATCATAGATACTTCATGGAATGTGAAAGTCGAGGATGATGAAGGATTTCCTGCATTTTCCTTGGTAAACAAGGATACATGCCAGGAATTTAGGCATGTGCATGCTGATAGGGATAAGGTGAGTTTTTTCATAAGGGTTATTATAATGACTTTATGGAAACCTTTATGACATAGATAATAGTGACATCAATGGGATTGTTGAGAAGGGCTTATGTAGGGATTTATGATATATTTAATAGTGATTTCAATGGGGTTGCTACGAGTGGATTATGTATTTCTTAGTGATATATAGATCGCTGATTTCAATGGGCCTAGTAAGAGGGGCTTACGAAGTGAATTAAGTATCTAACAAAATGTATGGTATTTGGGTGATCAATAGGGTTTTTAGGTATATTATTCTGATGTTTAGATCACTTAGGTCCTTACCGCCCTAATGATTTGAATGAGGTTGTGCTTTTCACTCGACGTGTTGATATGGGTAAGTGGTACCAGTGTACCAGACCTGTCAACAACACCCATCTTAATTTCGATACTAGTGCTATAAATAATAAGCATCATGGAGCCCTTTGTGAGGGAGTAGCGATTTCTTTGTGTAAGTGGAGAAAGGAGGGTCAAAATTGGATGACCAACCCAATATGTAAGTTTTACGAACTATACTCATATGTTGCCAAAAATATTGGTATTTTATTTTGTCTGATTTGGGACATTGTCAAGAATTAAAAAAAAAAAAAAAAAAAAAAAAAAAAACATTTGGAAGCAATTTTATTATAGGTGGTGTCTAGTATGTATGGATGCATATATCAGAAAATGTCTTTAGAAAAGGAATAAAAATGCTGATTTTTCATTCACTATGTTTGTATAAAAAAAATATTATGCATGGTAAAAGTAAATATTAAAGTAATATGAAGGCAAATTTAAAAATTAAATTTTCACAAAAAACTTCTATGACGGTTAATGGTACTCATCAAATTTAACCTCTAATTAGGGTGAGGGTGGAGTATCTATGTTTTTTTTAATATTCATTATCTACTTTTTTTAAATAAAAATATTGATTATTTATAATTAGATATATATATATATATTTTATTATAATGTTGTTTATAAGGTAATACTTTTTGTGGAAGTTTGTGGGAGTATTTAAATTATTCTTTTGATGGTGGAATCGAAACTATAATTCTCATTTTAAAAAATTCACAAAATTTTGTTAAAATAGGGCAAAAGTTATTTTTGACTAAAATATCACCTCACAAAACTATTATTTTATATTATAAATTAAATCTTTTTAAATAATAAAAAATGTTTAATTTAAAAAATGGGTTAAATAAAAATATATTTTTATCAACAAAATGTTTCATTGCTTAATATCATTGTATTGATTAAAAGCTTTTACAATTACTAAATAATTTACTTATGAATTATTACATCTTTTGGAATTGCAATATTTGTAATTCATGTATATAATATATATATATATATATATATATATAATATATATATAATATATATATATAATATATTAAGAGAAGAAAAAAAATGTATTTAATATAAAATTAGTCAAAAAAACAAAAAAAAAGTAGAATTTTAAATACAAATATAATAAATATTGTAGAGTAGATTAGTTTTTATTATTGAAGTTAAAAATTATGCTTTAGGAAACAATGTAAGGCCATAACATATAAAATTAATTTATGACTCTTTAACAACTGTTGAAAGACACAAATATTAAGAAAGAGACAAGACATGAAGGCAAAAATATCACAACTTCAAAGCATGAGAAAGAGGAAAATTCAACCCATGTATGGTGCAACAATTAACCATAGATCTTGCACTCATGAATAAACACATACAATAAAAACTAACTAAAATTCACACAAAATTAAGTACACAATATCTCAAAGATAATTTATTAAGAAATAATAATATATTTAGAGAAAAAAATATTGGCCCAATGATTGGCCTCTCATTCCTCACTCACTCACACACTTCTACATACATACATGCCTCATGGGCTCACCTATACAAATGGATTAGAACCCAAGTAGGTTCTAGATCCCTAAACTAACTCCCCAAATATCTCTCTTGATCAGTAAAATCTCTCATGTAATCCCTTATCCCTAGGTGAGAGCCAAATATCCCTTAAATCTTTCAAACCTTCCAAAATACTGTTGAATATTCTAATGTTTACAAGAATTATCATTTTCTCCTAAAACTATAGGAAAATACATTAATTAATTAAATCCTAACTTTGAGATCTAACTCCTCTAGTAAATATTTGACCTAGGTTAGATGCACTTGCATCAGACTCTCCAGGTAAAAATATTTCATGGTCTCCAGACCATATGTCTTGATAATTGATTATACATCCTCCTGGATCCAAACTTTAGTCTCACACTGATAAATTACTTTGTCATATTGTTGCCATTTTGTTGTTGTCTTTTTTTGTTTTCCAGGCTTCAAAACTTTATGTTGTGGCTCTCCGCTTACTTTGATGATCTATACTTTCTTAGTTATTAGTAATTTTTTGTCATCCTTTCTTTTTCTTTGTTCAACGAACATCTTGTGAGATTCTTCCAACATCGACTTCTTCATCTCTTTAATTTTGATATCTAACTTATCTTCTAGATGGTGTGCATCACTATTTCTTTGCTGAATTTTTTTGTCCATATCTAGGTTTCTGTTGCGCCATATTTGTTAATTTGAAGGTCTATTTTAATCCACCATAATTTCCTCTATATTCGGATTGTCCAACCATTCTTCTAGAATCTTTAGTTCTCTTGCAATATCTCTCACGTTGACATTTGACCCATTTATTTGATGATCATTTTCTATTTTATCAACAACTTCCATTATTTTTCCATCTTCAACATCCATAAGATTCATTTTTTTATCATTATTTTACACAAGGTTAATATCAACAACATATCCTGCATCCACACACCACTTGTTAGATTTAAAACCAACATAATATTTATCTTCCATCGATGATATAGTCATCATATGCGGATCTTATAAATAGTTTTTGGTGACATCTTTGGGAATCAAGCCCATGTTCATATCATCATTGTCATCACCAAGTAATAGCCTTGCTCTGGTTCAAAAATACATACATTTGTCGGGAGTTTCTCTTGTTCTCTAATCAAATTTTTTACCTTGTGTTTATTCCTCCTTTCAATCAATCGATTGATTGGTCATTTAAATATTCTCTTTATTACCCATCCTTGTCTCTGATTTTTTGGTAGATCCATCAATATTTCAAGTCGTGCCTTTAACTCATCGATATCTCTCTCAATTTCTTTGTCCTGTGTGCCAACTGCTATGGCATCGTTGTGGCCTTCTTCTGAATTCTGCATAGTCATCTTCATTTCCTTCCATGAACTTCACTTTCTTTACTGTAACCTACAATTGAAATACTTTACCAAGTCATCTCCTCTAAACTTGGCCAATGGTTTGCTTCACTTGAACATTCTCCTGAGTACTCCTTACTCCAGTTTCCTTCCTTTTCTACAAACAATTATAGTATCTCTTCAAATTGTCTTTATAATTGTAGAGCTATAACTAGGGTCTCTCACACCTCTAATTATCCCACATTAATAAGTCAATCCAGGAACGTTTTGTTATTGCAAAGAGTAGCTCAATCCGAGGCTATTTGTCCGATTAATGCTCAGTAGTATAGTGTTCAAAAGATTCGAAAGAACACCGATGCTAAGCTATAACTAACCTATCCCAAAAGATAATCACACAAGTCAGTTGATCAGTCAAGGGTACGGAAGCAATAACCCATCCCTCTAGAAACTGATAAAGAAAGGGAATTAGAGCATGGAATTATAGGTCTGGGAGCTAAGCGGCATCTTGCTGAGGCTCACTACAGCCTTAGGCCTTCTCTCATACCAAAACAACAAAGGCAGGTAAATGAAACGACAGAAAGTAAAATGGAACAACAAACTGGAAATGGAACAACAGTAAAATGGAACAACAATAATAAAATGGAACAACAACCATCACCCATATGTACAGGTTCAATCCTACTATAGCAATCTGAGGATAATGAATGATATGACTATGTTTCTAAACAGAGTAACGCTGCTTTTCAAGTCTTCCAAATAACATTTCACATGGATCCAGTGACAATAACATTCATACCATCATTCTGTTACAGAAATAATTTATTAAAGATGCAATTCAACCTTGAATGGATTCAATTGTATAGTGCCGAGACATTATATGGAGAAATCATTCAGATATCGATTATAACAGAGCATAGCATATCATATGAAAAATGTATCAGATTACTAAATAATAAAGAGAAACAAACCACACGCAAATCACCGTATAATGATACAAAAGCAAGTGTCCTTCGGAGCCGGGCCCTTAGCTGCCAATGGTACACTGCCTTAGGTTACTCCAGACGCAGAGACGAAATGAACACCAAGTCTTTTATATTAATCGCATCAACAAAAGTATAACAAAATCAGGTCTCAGTGAGACTTAATGATCAAAGTTTGTTCTGAAACTTAGAGTTATAAAAATAGTCATCCTTTTACTCGATGGCACTGTGCCTTTATATAAAAGAAATGACGAAGGTGTCTAGATAATCAAAGATAAGTTAAAGCAGTGATCCCTCAGGATCAAAGATCCTGAGGGATTCGCTAATCATTTAATTCTTCTCTTTTCTTTCTTGCGTTTGCCGACTCGGTATCCTAGATTCTTTTCCTGGGCTATTCGGCTCTAATTTTGCTTGATCTTGTCCGCATCCGGTTCCCTGCTGGAGGGACAGCAATTATTTTCCCTTTGCTTCTTGCTTTTGGACGGCAAGTCCTCGCTTCCACGTCTTCCTGCATAGAAAAACGTCAATTATTAGCACTTGAGCTCCCTTTGTCTACTTTTACATATTCTATCAAAATCCTTTATCTTATTTGAATTCATAATGCAGAAAAGGTTAGAATTATTATTGAAAAACCACTAGATTGCTTGTCAAAAGCATACCTTCCAAGTGCTCCACACCCCCCCCTGCTTACCCTGTTTCATGGCCTCATGAAAACGTTATAGTTGACATGCAAGGTGGTGAGAGAATAGGCCGGAGAAGGGATCTCGCGTGGAGGCCAACAACCGTGATGAGCAACTAGATTGTCAAAGAACTAATCTATTTGATCTGCAGGCATCTCATACAAGACCTGATATCCGGGTGCAGGGTGCCAAATAATTGGACTGCGAAATTGATACCCCAACCAGGATGGCCCTGCTCACAGAATTGGTTCCCCATAGAGGCTCAATCGGCTGGCGGCCAACTCAAAATTATCATATTTGAATGGTTCTGTGAGCTGGATGTTTGGGTTAGAGGTCCGGTATCGAAATTTTGCAGCATCGATGGCAAGGTCTTTAATAGTCAGGAAATATTCCAGACTATTTCGGATCAAGTCTTCGTGCATGGGTCCTAATATCTCAATGACACCTGGGATCCTCATAAGACTCCTATTCTCTCTCCATAGCGTCACTATGTCTCTAGGTTCAGCTCGTACCCATAAATCTAGGCTATTCTCTTGTCTCTGGAAGGTGTTGCAAGTTTTGAGCCACTTCAGCTGATTAACCCCAAATGAGATAAAGGCTTGGAATTGTATATCGCCAAAAAAAGGGCCAGGATTTAAATCAGTTTCATGGTCTAGCACAAGATTGTGTAGGTAAAACTCGCATAATAACCTTTGAACTTTAACTCCACAGTGCTTGCAACAGTCTATAAAATCATTAACAATGTTGATGTGGATAGGTGCTCCTGCCCTCACGTCTTTTATTTTTAATCTCAGATATTGTTCAAGCAAAAATAAAGCATAATTTTTAGCAGGGGCCCTACAAGTCAAAATGTCATTATATAAGGAACACACGGTGTCCATCTCCTTAACAACACTATCTAATCGACGAGTTACCTTAGCAACCTTTTCCTGCTCCTTTTGCCATCCTTCAAAGGCCTGGCTCTCGGATTGACTAATGTCCAGAAGTTCCTGTTGTAGCTCTTCGTGTCTTTCCCTGGGGACTGTTTGCTCTCGCAGCTTCTCATCTTCTTGCTGAGCTTCCTTCATCATTTTATGCAAGGTCCTGGTTTTTGGATCCTTTTTCCACAAAGCCGTAGAGGCTGGAAGTTTAACCTGGACCTTTCTATTATGTTGCTTGGAGTTTAGGACCCGAATTACCCACGAGGGTGGTGCTTCTATTTGGACCTCTTTGCTTTCTGTTTCTTTCTTAACGCGAATAAAGGGTTGTTGTGGTCCTCCTCCTTTTCCCTGCGGTCTTTTGTATTCTCAAATTGGCTTTCAAAATTCGAATTTGTTGCTGGAGCCTGGCTATAGTGTCCAGCAACCTCTGTTGTTTCTTTCTTAATTTTTTAATTTCCTTTGCCTTGGCAGAGGGTTTGGTCCTTAAGCTCTCTCCTTCTTCATCTGGGATATCTTGTGGCGTCCTGGGGATAGATTGTCCCTGATTGTTGTCTTCCATTTCATTATCATAGCCAAGCAGGTTTTCTTCCCCTACCTTTTCTGCATGCATTTCCTCGGGTAATTCTTCCTCTGCGGGATCATCAAGGACGCCTCCTGTGCTGGAGGGCTGGCCATATTCTCCTATATTGGCCAGAACTGCTACCAATTCCTCCTCACCTGGAGGGTTCTCCAACGGGCTACCCCATGGCTGTGCTATCTCTTCTTCCTGATTGCCCTGTTCGGTGGCCTCTTCTTCCTCAGAGTGTTCATCTCCTCGGTTGCTCTGTTCGGTGGCCATTTCTTCCTCAGAGTGCTCATCTCCTTTTTCAATTTCTCCTTCCAGATGGTCAGTCTCGGCCTCCGATTGCTCAGCATTTCCTTCGGAGAGTCCTCCTTCTAGTTCTGGAGGTTCGTCCGCAATTTCGATTGGCTGGGCCATGGTTCCCTGAATCCTTTCCAGCCTTCCTCGTATCCGAGCCAACCGGGCTGACTTCCTTGGTCTTTCAGGTTGGTTGGGTGTGCCAGTAGGTTCTCTGGGTTCTTCTAGTGGTTTTGGCATACCGGAGGGTTGTTTCCGTTTTGAAGCAGCATGTCTTTCTGCTGCTGACTCCTTCCGTCTTTCTGATCGTTTCGGCGTGCTGGAGGACTGTTCAAGTTTTGGGGGTGGTGCAGCCAATCCCCCCTCGACTATTTCAATCAGTTCCTCCCAAGTGCTTTGCTGTTGGGTGAGACTGTGGCTCACTATCAGCCGAATCAGTCTGTGATGGCTAACAACTGCATCTATGTGTTGGGCCTTCTTCAGGCTTCGGGTCGCGTCATGTAGTAGCGAATTTAAAAGTGCAGGGATATTTACAGAGTATTTTCCTTTTAAAACAGATAAAAGTTTCAGGTAACAAGGCCTTACCACGTCTTTTCTCCCTTCGCAGGTGATATAACTTTGCACTGTCTTCGCTAGCTTGGTCCAGGGTTCTCCTACTGTTGCCGGCAGAACTCCTTTCCCTTTGACTGTCAAGCTTTGGCCTTCGTCCCGGAAAATTTCCATAGCTTTTTGTAATCTTTCCTTCTTCAGCGTCCATATGGGTCCAGCAGCTGATAATCCTGAAACTTCTGCAATGATATCCTCCGTGACTGTTATCCGCTTTCCTCCTACTATGGAGTAGTTTCCCTGCAAATTCTGCAGGAATTCCAGCGCTACTGCTTCATTTGATTCTTGCAGGCGGTTGAAGTAACTCGACCATCCCCCGTTTTCCAGGATTTTGCGAGCAGCAGCGGAGACTGTCAGCTTGTGAGGTTCGCTTCAGACCGTCTTTCCGCCCATGATTCTACTCAGAAATGGAATAGCAACTGCTTGCGGTGTTTGCGACGCAAAGAGGATGATCGTTGTCAAATTTTGGAAAAGATCACAGAGCATGCAACAAAAAAAGGATCGTGGATGGCAATCTCCGTAGAATGGAATCATCATACCGTTAAACCATGCCATTCCTTCATACATTATCTTGCCCGAATGGTGTGCAGCCACGTAATCCATGGAGTAATGAGGTTACCTCCCCCTTGCGATCTGATATGCTGTCCCCAGCCGTCAAAGAGAGGAGCAGCAGCCAGTCAGAAGTCAAATCATAAAGAACATCATATGGAATTATGCCATGTTTTAGAAAAACAACGAGATGCCGAAACCGAGGCAAAAAAGGTATATCGTGTTTTATCTAAGAGCCTGCCTGACATAATGAGGAACTGGGGGATTGGACATTTGTCAAATGTACGAAGTCTCCAGTAGTCATTGTCAGTTCCGTTGCGATGATTGGTGGTAATAAATATTCATGAGATATATATATCGGGGTGTGACATATGATTTATGCAAAGGATATAAGAGACAAAAAGATTTAATATCATACCTGTTGGTGTGAGTATTACGACTTCTATGCCATTAACAGAGCTCTGCTGCCAACAGGTGTTCATAACCTTGGTAGAGTTGTTTATTTTACCCTCCGGAACCATGATCCTTTGTGTATATCTTTAAGAGTGCTTTGTCAAAAATGCAGGCCATTATGCTGGCTTGGTGACCAGATAGCCATAATGCCATTCACAAGGTAGGCGCCAAACGTGGTCAGGCCGGCTCGTGATGAGACCCCCTGTTCCAAGGTTTGGTTGTTAATTTACCTTCGGACCATATCCCTTGTGTGGTGGCCGTAATGGGAATGCCACTTTGCTTCCATCCTTATGATCATGGTAGGCTGGCTCTCAATGAGACCCCCTATCCTGCATTTGACAATTCCATATTTTGTTTTTGTTTTCTTTTGCAGAGAACCTCTCTTTTTTGTTTATTTCCACATAAGGGTGGTTCTGCACTCCTTAAGAGCGGGGAATGGTGGAAGAAGTCTTATGATCCCAACAGATAGATATAAATCGTTTGTTCTTACTCCTCAGTAATAATCAAGAAAGATTTTTAGG
>APFE031710403.1:0-18112 GCA_000404065.3 Pinus taeda | reverse complement strand
AAAAGCCTGGTCACATTTCTCTGTCCACAAGAAATCAACGTTACCGGTTAGAGCATATAGAGGTGCAGCAATACGTGAGTAATGTTCTATAAATCGTCTGTAATATCCAGAAAATCCAAGAAAACTGCGTACCTCTGTTTGAGTAGTATGGGTAGGGATAAGCAAAAGAATCTGAATTTTGGCCGGGTCTACCTGGATGCCAGCTGCTGAAATATAGTTCCCTAGAATGAGCCCTTCTGTCATCATCATGTAACATTTTTCGTGGCTCAGAAAAAGTCTGGTAGCGATACAATGTTGTAGGACTTTTTCCAGGGTATCTATAGCTGGGTCAAAATCATCTCCATATGGTGTAAAGTCATCCATGTACACCTCAAGTCCATCGTTTATTAGATCTGCAACGATGCTGATGACAACCCTTTGGAATGTAGCAAGGGTACATAAGCCGAAGGGTAGTACTCGATAGGCAAACGTTCCCCAAGGGCAAGTAAAGGTAGTTTTATCCTAGTCTTCAGGGGCAATTTGGATTTGGTTATATCCGCTGAAGCCGTCCAGAAAAGAAAAAAAAATCTTTCCTGCCAAAGTATCCAATACTTGATCTATAAATGGGAGGGGGAAGTGATCCTTCTGTGTGGCTTTATTTAACTCCCTGTAATCCATGCAAATCCTCCATTTTCCGTTTTTCTTGGGTACCACCACCAGCGGAGAGACCCATTTACTGTCGGAGATGGGATAGATAAAATTAAGATCTAAAAGTTTTTGAAGTTCGGCTTTTACTACCTCTTTTAGATGGGGGTTGAGTCTTCTTTGCGGCTGACAAACAGGTCGTGCATATTTTTCTATATAGATGTGGTGGGTGCATAATTGAGGATCAATTCCCTTCATGTCAGGGTAATCCCAGGCAAATGCTCCCTGATATTTTCGTAACAGATTAACAAGCTTTGCTTCTTGATCTGGTGTAAGGTTGGCGTTGATATTTAGAGTCTTACCAGGTTCGATTTCCACTACTTTACTATTGGCAACAACAGTTAATGGTATTGTTTGGTCATGTGGATCTTTTAAAGGGTCTTCTTCTAGCTCACTATCAAACGCTTCTTCTATCATAAAACACTTTGTCTGTGATCAAGATTCAGTTTGACTAATGAAGTTATTGATGGCATCATCTTCTGTTTGATCTTTAAAATCTAAAGCCTTCTGTACAGTCAATGGAGATCTGATATTGTTAGTAAGATATGGCATAGGATACTGATTAGTTTTAATTGTTGGCAGACTTGGCTGTGCTGGAGGATATAGAACTAGATTTTTAACGTCTGGTCCTTTAGTTATGGTCATGTTTCCCTGCCGGCAAACAATGTAGGCATCGACAGTAGCAAGCCAAGGTCTTCCTAGTATTAGCGGATGTCCATCTAGTCAAGTTTTTGGATTAATTATCAGGAAGTCAGTTGGATATTCCGAGGAGTCTACAAAAACCATGACATCGTATAAAGTTCCTTCTGGTCGAACTACAGATCGATCTGCCAATTCTAGCAAAGTAGGAGTAGGTTCTAATGATGTGATGCCAAGCTTTTGGCAGGTGGATGTTGTCAAAATATTGATTGCAGCTCCCAGGTCAACTAAAGCGTTAGTCAGGGTTTGACCATAGATTTGGACAATTACAATTGGGTTTCCGGGATCTTCGTATTTGATAAGTGTCTCTTTTCCTGATAACAAGTCGGATAAAGTACCAACTACTTGGACTCTAGGGTTAGTGGTTGTATTCCTCCTTGATTTTTTTATGCACAGTTCTTTTATGGTTTTTGCATATATAGGAATGTCTTGAATAGCTTGGAGGAATGGAATTTTTATGTATAGATTTTGTAACTCTCCCATAATGTCAAAGTCTGGATATTGTACTAGTCATGGTATGACTAATTGTTCCGGGAAAGGAGGAGAGGATGTACTTGCTTGTGGATGGGTCGGCTCTTTATTTAACTCCTTTTGTTGTAGCAGTTGCTCTATTGGTAACTGATCTTCAATGTGAACTGTTTTGTCTCCCTCTGTTTCTATTATACGTCCAGATCGTAACTGAAGATCATTGCACTCCCTTAGGTCAGGTGCGATTTCTGATGTTTCTATGATTTGGAGGGATTGGACTGGTCTATTATTAGGATTGGGATTGGGTTGGGCTGGGAGTTGCGGCCTCAGATTCGAATGGGGGTTTTGTTGTAAGGCTGGTAGAGTTGGTTGAGGGAGTGGAATAGTTCCTGTTGACTGATATGTCGATCTTGGCCAATTTGTCTGTCAGGGTGAACCTTGTGAAGTAGGGGGGATCCATTGTGCAGGGTATGAGTTATTCTTCCAATATGGTGGGGTGTAAGGAAAATTTGGCCAGCCGAATTGGCTTGCCTGATTCATGCATGGGTTTAGAGAAGGAAACGACTGTGATGACCAGTTTGGAAATGGGGGTGTAGAATGGTTTTTCCACATACCATATTGCTGAGCATTATACTCCGAAGGCTGGAAAGAAGTTGGGTCCGAAAACATACCAAATTTCCTAGGTTGCCATTGGCGACACTGGTTAACAAAGTACGTTGGTTCTGGTTCTTCTTCTGCTTCCTTGTATACTGACTTCAATCCAGGAAGTGAGGGGTAGCTCTCGGTAAGGTGATATTTTGTACAGATAGCACATGTTTGAACTGAATCTAGTGGACATTCCTTGTGGCTATGTTTTCTTCTGCATCGGGGGCAGAAAATTGCCAGATTCTGTTTCGCCTCCATCTGCTTTTGCTTAGCCTGCACAATATCAAGCTGTGTAGTTAATGTCCCTAGAATATCAGTTTTAAAATTTTCTAATAAATTCCCAAGTTCTACACATGTTACTCCTTCTGTTGATATTTGTTATCTCTAACAAACTGATCATATTATGTTGGCTTTATCCTTGTGCTTCCTCTTGAACTCCTGATGTATAAATTAATGATATCAGCAAAATTCTCTTGGTAAATATCCCCTTTTCCCATGATATTCAATGTTTCAATCCCCTATTCTTTCATACCTCTAATCAATGCAGTTTTCAACACATTATCAGGCAGAGGTAGTGATGCATAGGGGGATCTCTGTAAATTATACTAGAAACGTTCTACATATTCCTCTAGAGTTTCATTTGGTCTGGCCGTCATTTGGAAAATTTCATCTTTTAGTTCTCTTGACCTACAATAATCTTGATATTTGTTGAAAAAGGATTCTTTCATTTGCTCCCAGTTGTTTATGAATCCACCACCTAAACCCATAAACCATCTCAGAGCTACTCCTTTCAAAGTGGAGGGGAACAACTTTAATTTTTGGGGGTCATTGGTGTAATCTTATCCTCTAGATAGCACATCGAATTCAAATAAGAATGCATCAGGGTCTTTTGATGTAAGTCTATGAAATGTCGGGATATGCTGAAGAGGGATTGCTTTCATGGGTGCATTTGCAGCAGAGTCTACTATAGGATATTGCAATGTAGAAGTTTGAGTATTTGACTGATTTTGCGCCATAGGATCAAATATCTGCCAATAACCTTCTGGAATTTCAAGGAGGGTGTTCCTAGGTTGAGAAAGGATGGCCTTGGCAGGGACTGTTTTAATGACACTTCCCTTATCTGGGATTTCTATTTGAGGGAATGGGGTGCCTTCAATATTAACTTTGGCCGCGCTCCCCTTATCTGGGCTGTTTAATAGTTGGATTATCCTAGAAGGAGACCTTGGTTCCTCTATTTCCCCTGTTTCCCCTTCTCCTTCACAAAGGTTGCCTAAATTCCCTTCCTACAGCCGTTCTGCCGTAGAATTTTCAATTTCTTGAAAGTCCTGTTCATCAGTCTGGCTATGCACCTCAGCAAAGGCTCCAAATGGTCATGTTGTAGCGTGAAGGGAACTAGTAGGCTGTTTAGAATTAATTTTTCTGAGTCCTACTGACGGCTGAGATTCAGTTTTCTTATAGACTTCGTCTATGAAGGTTGTTCGGACAAGGGTCACCGGTCCTTTGGCTTTTTCAGGTTTGGTTAACGGTTTGATATTCTTTTCTAGCTTTTTCTGCTTAGTCATGCACTCTAAAAACTACTAAATCCTATCAACCAACAATTCTGATAAGAGAGCAGACGGTGGAGCATGGCTTTTACATGCTCCGTACGCAGGTTCTTACGTTCCATTTTTAGGATCCAACTCCCCCCTAGCAAATTTGCGCACTACTCTGTAAAGGGAAAATGGCTATTAATCCTTCCCCGGCAATGGCGCCAAAATGTAGAGCTATAACTAGGGTCTCTCACACCTCTAATTATCCCACATTAATAAGTCAATCCAGGAACGTTTTGTTATTGCAAAGAGTAGCTCAATCCGAGGCTATTTGTCCAAGTAATGCTCAGTAGTATAGTGTTCAAAAGATTCGAAAGAACATAGATGCTAAGCTATAACTAAACTATCCCAAAAGATAATCACACAAGACAGTTGATCAGTCAAGGGTACGGAAGTAATAACCCATCCCTCTAGAAACTGATAAAGAAAGGGAATTATGGCATGGACTTATAGGTCTGGGAGCTAAGCAGCCTCTTGCTGAGGCTCACTACAGCCTTAGGCCTTCTCTCATACCAAAACAACAAAGGCAGGTAAATGAAACAACAGAAAGTAAAATGGAACAACAGTAAAATGGAATAGAAGTAATAAAATGGAACAACAACCATCACCCGTATGTATAGGTTCTATCCTACTATAGCAATCTGAGGATAATGAATGATATGACTATGTTTCTAAACAGAGTAACGCTGCTTTTCATGTCTTCCAAATAACATTTCACATGGATCCAGTGACACTAACATTCATACCATCATTCTGTTACAGAAATAACTGATTAAAGATGCAATTCAACCTTGAATGGATTCAATTGTATACTGCCGAGACATTATATGGAGAAATCATTCAGATATCGATTATAACAGAGCATAGCATATCATATGAAAAATGTATCAGATTACTAAATAATAAAGAGAAACAAACCACACGCAAATCACCGTATAATGATACAAAAGCAAGTGTCCTTCGGAGCTGGGCCCTTAGCTGCCAATGGTACACTGCCTTAGGTTACTCCAGACGCAGAGACGAAATGAACACCAAGTCTTTTATATTAATCGCATCAACAAAAGTATAACAAAATCAGGTCTCAGTGAGACTCAATGATCAAAGTTTTTTCTGAAACATAGAGTTATAAAAATAGTCGTCCTTTTGCTCGATGGAACTGTGCCTTTATAAAAAGAAATGACAGAGGTATCTAGATAATCAAAGATAAGTTAAAGCAGCGATCCCTCAGGATCAAAGATCCTGAGGGATTCGCTAATCATTTAATTCTTCTCTTTTCTTTCTTGCGTTTGCCAACTCGGTATCCTGCATTCATTTCATGGGCTATTCGGCTCTAATTTTGCTTGATCTTGTCCGCATCTGATTCCCCGCTGGAGGGACAACAATTATTTTCCCTTTGCTTCTCGCTTTTGGACGGCAATTCCTCGCTTCCATGTCTTCCTGCATAGAAAAACGTCAATTATTGGCACTTGAGCTCCCTTTGTCTACTTTTACATATTTTATCAAAATCCTTTATCTTCTTTGAATTCATAATGCAGAAAAGGTTAGAATTATTATTGAAAAACCACTAGATTGCTTGTCAAAAGCATACCTTCCAAGTGCTCCACAATAATGACTAAATTTTGGGTTTTGGGCTCTATCGCTCATGCACCTATGACAATCGACAACTCAAATTCAATGCACTTTTGACTTATGACTCTAAATTTCATTTCCACCCTACACTTTTAATTTGACATGAACTCTTAAGGGACCTTGACTTGATTTTTTTTACATTGAAAGACTCTCAATTTGTGAAAATACTTTACCTGACTTGACAAACTCACTTGATAAAATATTCAATTTTGTCTTTATCAAAATTTTGTCAGAAGAAAAACATTTAAATTTGACCTTGACCCAATTTTCTAGATTCTTCTACTTTGACTTGATCCTTACATTGAGAAACTTTTTCATTCATAACATCTCAACCCTCACATAAGTCTCTTCCCATTTACAATTAGACTTGAGTTTGATTTTGGCCATAGATTTGAATCCAACATTTTACATTTTCTCTTAAAACACTCACTTTCAAATACAAACTTACAATAAATATTATTAGTCAAAGATATTTAAACTTTGAAAAATGCAAACTTTTTAATATTCATTAAACCATTTACTTTCTTTAATAAATGTAAGTTGTATTTATTAAATAAACAAATGTGTTGGAATAAATTACTCCTATCTATCTTCCCACTCATGAGATTTTGTGCATTATAAATGTCTTAAGTTAAGTGGACCACCGTTTGAAACTATGAATCTTCATGAAAATATTCCTTCTCAAAGAGTATTATAAACCACTCTTCCACTGTGATATTCCACTTTGACTTCATTTGGTGAATTACTACCTTGATTGCGATATGTCAACCACTCTTGTAGCATTCATCTCCTTTAATGTGAACCTTGCATCACATATGAAAATCAGTGATGGAAGGAAAAAAATCTATTATGGTGGCAGAAACTCGAGGTGAGATGTTAACTCATCCAACACATCTAGTAGACTAATGAACTAATATTAAATTGTACAATGTAACATTCATTTCATGCTTCTTTCATCTCCTTCTTGAGGATTTTATTTCACACATCCATTACAATGTACCACTATAATTCAACATGATGATACAACACCTACCAGTTCCTCGTTCACACAACATTCGACTCCACAGTGTATAACACTTTCCACATAACTAATCTTGCATGCAGCTCTGCAAAATAGGTTTTTCCTGATTTACATAGCTCATATACTTCAAATCTATTCAAATTTAGCTACACCACTCCACAAGTCAATCAAGTTTCGAAATGCGCTTTAATCTCGAAACAACTCCATGAGAATCAATGATGTCTACTACTTCTTCCTTGCAATGATTCCCCAAATTTGATGCAATTCTGAGTATAGACCTAGTGATTGTCTTACAAACATTTTTATACACCAATCTACCTACAATATTCACACTCAAAATTCACAACACTTACCATGGTAGGAACACCCCAAGTTGCAAGCAACCTGGGTTCTAGCACGTTCCACATGTCATTCTCTCCTCACGTTAGCTATACCACTTAATTCTAGCTCAAGTAGCTATATGCAACACTAGATCCTTCACAAACTACACAACACTCAACACTCCATGTACCAGTAGCAACACCTGTGGCTTAATCGAGTGGTGACAGGCCAGAATAGCACCAAAAATTCTCATTACCACAACAAACTCACTTGGCACAACAATCACATGCTCGATTCTCATAACCTACTTTGATACCAAAAATTTGATGCAACAACTAACCATAGGTCCTGCAATCATGAATAAACACACACATACCATAAGAACTAACCAAAATTCACAGAATATTAGGTACACAAATTCTCAAAAATAATTCATTAAGAAATAATAATATATTTACAATAAAACTATTGGCCCAATGATTGGCCTCTCATTACTCGCACACTCACACACTTCTACATACATACATGCCTTATGGGCTCAGCTAGACTTATACAAATGAATTACAATCCAATTAGGTTCTAGATCCCTAAACTAACTCCCAATATATCTCTCTTGATCCCTAAAATCTCTTATCTAATCCCTTATCCCTAGGTAAGAGCCAACTATCCCTTAAATATCTCAAAACTTCCAAAATACTTTTGAATCTTCTCCTATTTACAAGAATTAACATTTTCTCCTATAACTATAGAAAAATACATTAACTATTTAAGTACTAACTTTTAGAACTAATTCCTCTAGTAAATATTTGACGTAGGTTAGAGGCACCTACATCAATGTATCAAATGAAAGTGCTATAATTTTGGAAAACTTGGTCATTATGAAATTTTTTTTAGAAATCAAGTATGAATTTTCTAATGCAAAGTGTGAAGAGAAGAGAGATCTTAGACTCTTTATTACTTCACTATTGAACAAACATATGCTTAAGGAGATATTAAATAGACCACACGAAACCAAAAGAATGAGCGGTTCTCCTAATTGAATACAAATAAATTTTTTACATAAAACAATTATTTGAAACAACTATTAACAACTGAATCACTCGATAAACTATGATTTATAAGAACTATAACAATGTCATATATACAAAATTATGTTATGTATAATTAATAGAAATGTGCTTCTAAGTACATAATTGTGTGTCAAATAACTGATCGATGAAAACTACGATAACCAAAAAATTGACACAACTATGTCAAATGGACTAAATGTCCTATCTGAATGAATCATGTTTATTTCACCATTGTTGAAAGACAAAACAAATATTAAGAAGTGACAAGGACCATGGTATAATGAAATCTTAGTAAATTAATATTTCCATCAACCTTACATATCTAGAGCCCTATGTTGAAGAAATAGATCGTGATTTGCTACCTTCCAAATCAGAGGTTGTTTTGTAAAATTCTTACATATTTATTTTGGATCACTTCCCCCTGCTGTAGAAAACCTTAATCAATACAACGAAATTTTTTTATAGTTTGAAACATGTGTGTACAAAGAAATATAACAATTATGGAAATAGATTTTGAATTTCTCCAGCAATTTGGGAAAAGAAATATATTTTTTTGTAGGGCATTATCCTACCTTGTACAAGTCCAAGACATTTTGTTCGGTTTTGCTTTAGGGAAATCATTTATCATCCTCAGTCACATACAGACTGAAGCAAAAATGCTAAATCTAAAATTATAAGAACTTTCGTCATTACAACATAATTTGAATGAAAAAAAAGACTGGGATTGCACATGCAACAACATAAAAACAAATTGGTTTTACTCCCCATCGAACTCAATTACGCAATTAGAATAAAATTTTTCTATATAATTGGACAAATTTTCAATCTAGGAAACAACTTATATATCAACTTGTGTACAATAGCACATCCACCCAATATGGGTACTCATAGAACAATTGAAGAATGTCTTAAATTTAAATGTAACAAAAAAAATTACGACAGTGAGGGGTAGCAATGGATGAAAAATTTCACCATATTTTATTACACATTCTTATCAAAATGCCTTCATCAGATTACATATGCTGGCTCAAAACTTTAACAAGAGATACTTGACCTTATTGTAATACTACCAATCTCTATACCTAAAATGCTAGAGAAAAACATAATTGGTTGGAATGCTCTAGTTGCAAGACATGCCCATCATGGCTCTAGCAAGATTCTAGCTTATACAGGGCTTTCTGCTTCCAAAGATGTATTAGAATTTGTTGTTAAATGTGCGATTCTTCTCATGTGATGCCTACAATATCCTGCTTAGGATGTGGCCTCGAAAAGTTGTAATATTCATCCCAAGTTTTGTACAAGATGGATTTTCCACACGAATGGGAAGTAGTTTACAACTCCTTGTATAATCCTCATATCAAGGAATGATCTGTTTAATCAATTTTTAAAAATATCTTCATTCCTTGTTAAATGTCTACAAAATTAATACTACAAAACAAGCTATATCATTTTTTAGGTGGAGAAAGTGAAATAAAATCATTGTAGGGGATTAAACTTATTAGTAAATACTATTTCCACAATTTTTTTTAAACATAGTCTATTTAATATGTTAAGTGCTATCAATATACAAGGTTCAAAATTGATAATGGAAAATTATGAAGAGGTGGTAAACTTGTTTCTACATGCACATCATTTTTGAACTATCAATAGTTCTCTCTAACATTTGAATGCAATACAATGATGCATAACATTTATGTCAAACAATTGTCCCTTGCGCTGGGCCCGAACTTATTTGTTGTGGAAAGAGCTTTGATACTATTACACAAGTTTGGAGAAGACAAAGGAGAATAAGAATATTTTTTTGTTGCTGGAGAATCACTTATGTGAGAGAGAAAAGAGGCTTACAGTTTTTGTTAGATGAAACATGATCAAAGATACATAAAAAGAGGGCCACTCCCAAAGAGATATTAATAATAGATATCAACAATGCAATGTGAATGGCACCAAACCTTATCCCTCATCTTTCACATTTCATTGTTGAAATTGGATTGGAATTACTGGTGATGGAAGAATATTGACTTCTATACAGATTTAAGGGACCAAAAAACATATCTTTAATCAGATTTTTTTTGCTATATGGTGTTGCAAGAAACCTTTATTGGGAAATATAAATAGTGAATCTTTTCCTAACCAGGATTTCATATTTTATCAATTCATATCATAGATTTGAATAGAGATGGTGGCCGGAGGAGCTCCATTGATGTAAACAAAATCAAAGATTTGTCCATGAGCAAGGGATTACCGTAAACTATAAGAAGAGCCCCAGATTTTAGATAGACCACAAATAGGGCAATACAATCTTTGAACTAAGAGCTTGATGTTCTTCACTATTTGTTTAGACTTTTTTGTTACCTAGGTTGAACATTTATATTAAGTACTAAGTTTGACCCCAAGAACTCTAGGATTAGGTCACCGATCATGATACAACAATTGGAAAGTAATATCCTACAAACAGTAAATTTAGATCGTAAGCATGTGAACAAAATATTGATGACAATTTCCAAAGGCTAGCCTTGTTCACTGAAAAAATATAGGATTAGTTGTGTTACTTCATTCCAGTGGATGAGAGCATTGGATTGGAGCAAAACAAGGTTCGGGTTCATTTACAACATTAAATCTATTGTCAATATTATTTAAACATAAACCACGACTAATTTTGGGTTCCATTCTATGGATATGAAAATAGACTTTCTAATTATTCCTAAACAAAAACACAACCAATTAATATAAAATTCTCGTTAACACTTCTCTTCATGTCTTGTGGGTTTAATTTTGTATTTACTTCCTATTTGTAACAATACTCTGTTTCATTTTGTTGGATATACTTGAGAGAAGTAATACAAGAAGAATTTACAAATCAAAAGCTTATGTTCAACATAAAAATAATTGGTTATGCCAGCCAAAAGCAGCTTCAACTATAACAAAAGACATGATCTAAACAAGTAGACTTAGGATTCCTTTCCGAAAATGTATGAGGCTTCATAGTTGATCACGTGCTCAAAATTATGCTAAAAAATCAAAGTGTTAGAATTCTATTAAATTTAGCTTCAGATCAAAGACTAGTTATTCTTATTCCAATGGTGTCAATGAGATTGAAATCCGAGCTCGTATGCAAAAGTCAGAGTAAGTCAATGTTTATATTTGACTTACTTACATGGTAGGATTGGATGATGTGGCAAGGTCCTCCAGCGAATGAGGAGGCACCAAGTGGAAAGGTTCCATTAGCCCCCTCATGTCACAAATCACAATCGCAGGTAGTTTTTCATTAGAAATCAACCCCCGTATAGGGAAGGGTGAATCACGATAAGGCAGGCGAGATGGCTTTCAAGAAATAGTCAGAGGTGCGATGAAATAGTTCACAATTGCAGATCAACAAAGGATCAGTGTTACAGAACTGGCACCCATTAGGTACCATGTTGTTATGCAATATTGTAATCACAAATCAAAACATGGTGGACAGGTCCCACATATTTATAAGAGCCTAGGTTATTAGTCGATTGCAAAATGTGAAAGGATCTTGGATGCAAAGTGAATTTAGGTTCTAGTTAATACTTTCATTAGGTCTGCCACATCACAATCGCACATTGCCCACTTTATTCATAGACCTTAAGCTTCTAGAACTTCATCGATTATGATTTGCGATGGGCAGTCAATGCTGACGAATTATGGCACGACGCTCAGTACAATTCTCACTCGGTTAGCGGATTTTTAGAGAGAAATTGTGGGTTCCTGTCAGATATGGAGCAATTTGTTGAATGAAAGGTGGAAAAACTACGAGATTTTGTAACTTGTTCAGTTTTCCACCAAATTGGTGGCAAAAAGAGGTTAGATAGCCATTTTTGAGTATTCTGGACTGATTTGTTAGGATATTCCCACACATAGGAAATAGTTAAGTATAACTAGGTCTAGTCTAGAGTTAGGTAAAGTGTGTTTCTTTACTATGTACTTTTGTAACTTACAATCTGATAGTCACGATATGTAGTGATCTGATTGTTCATTCTCTCCTCGGTATTACTGACACATGATCCATGGCTTAACATGTGATTGGTCCATGATCTCTACTTAAAGATCATGGAGGGTCATTTGTAGTGTAACCTTTCATGAGAGAAGCTTCTGTAATTTTTCATTCTTTTATTAATAAATTTCCTAAAGTGGCCATGTTGGCTCAGGTCGTTGATTGTTTCCCTCTTTTAGGGTTTTAACCATGTCGATAATAATGGTGTATTAATCTATGATATTCTTGTGAGTAGTGTCCTTTGGTATTATATCTGGGGAACTTACCATGCAAATTCCTACATGGTATCAGATCTATTTCAGGGTCACATCCGTTGGTGATCCAAATCTAAAACTGGTAGAACTGCATCTGACTATCATTTCCTAGATCTATTGTTTCTGACCAATTTTGTGCAAAGGGCACTACTCTATTATGTTAGCAGCATCTATTCTAGTGAGTCATTTGACATGAAAAGGTTTCATGTAGCCCTAGCTACTTCATTTTTAAGATATGGAGGTATACAATGTTTATTTGTACTTTTTATTTTTTTTCTCTTCATTTATTTCAGTTTATTTAGATCTATGTTTTTTCTTACCAAATATATACCTTTCATTTATGTGTATTCTCTTTGGCCCGTGACTCTGTGCGATATGAGGAAAACAGAAATAGAAAGGAAGGATTTTTCTCATACGTATGCACTTCTCCGTCATGCCTTAGTGTGATCTCGAAAAATGAGAAACATTGAGGAAAATATTATGTTTCCAGCTAAAACTAAATTCAAGCTATAAGGTTTAACGTTTTTGTATGTCCATTAAGTAAGCACGCACCCCAAAGCTTCTGTTATGAAACCAGCTCAAGAAAAGATAGAAAATATAGATCAACGCCTTAGAATTCAGCCTCTTCGAGGGGGCAACCTCCTTTACATTACATAAATGAACAATTCTTGGATGATACAAATGAAAAGACCTCCTTTCTATATATAGGAGTCTAAGGGGTCAAAACATAATCAGAGCCTACATAACAATAATAATGTAAGGGCACAATAATAACAATAGTGGGCTTCTATGGGGCACAATAGTAACAATATGGGCACAATAGGGGCACAACAATATTAATAAGGGGTACAACTACAATAGTAATGGAGTAATCACTAGTATTATGGGGACCCAACACACTACCCCGATCTTGTCTCTGTGAAACTTGAATTTACATCTTGGCAATGCCTTTGTCAATATGTCAGCATCTCGCTCCTCCATGGGTATGTAATCTAACAACATGATCCGCCTCAATACACAATCTCTGAGATGATGATACTAGATATCTATATGCTTGAACCGATCATGAAAAACTGGATTTTCAGAGAGTTTGATACAACTTTGATTATCACAGTAAATCATTGTCGGATCCATTTGCTGACCAAACAAACCAATCAGGATCTTCCCCATCCAGATAGCCTCACATGTTTATTGGCTTGCAACCATGTACACTGCCTATGTTGAACTAAGTGCAACCGACCTTTGTTTCCTGTTGTACCAAGAAACTACAGCTAACCCAATACTAAAGATCCCTCCTGATGTGCTCTTCCTGTCACATGGACTCCCTACCCAATTCGCATTAGTGAAGCCTTGACACTTCACTCCCTCTGTTTGCATGTACCTGTTGGGAGTGGGATCCCCCAAGGGCAGTTTTGGAGCTAAAAGCCCATGTTTGAGTTAAATTTTGTAATAAAATAGTAAAGTCTCCGCATGATGTGGTTGCGAAGCGCGAAGGTGTTATGTGTCAAAAAGGGTAGTCCACCCTTAGTTTTGTAAAGTAAAGTCGGTTGTAAGAGATCTACCCATGGTCCGCGGACCATGGGATTGTATAGAAAGAGCTAAACTCTAAGTAGTTTTAGAGACACAACATGTAAGAGAGTTGTAGCTCTAAAGTAAGAAGTCTAAGTTTTGGGTTGTAGCATAGGTAGAGGCTCTACAGCTGAGTGCATAGAGGCCTAGGGTAGAAGTCCGTAGCTGAGTCTGTGGACCCTGCAGATGTGTGCGCAGGGTAGACAGAGTCTGTAAACACTTAGAAGATACTAATAAAGAAAGATATTCTGCAATTTTTATGTGTTTGTTATGTTATTGCATCTTGATATGTTATGTATGAATTTCTTTTATTATGCTTATATGATGCATGAATGAATACGAATACATTGGATAATTGAATGCGATCAAGGATATCGGTTTACACGGTGTTAACTTTAATTATTTGATCATATAAGCAAATCACTTAGACTAATTAGAGAATCTACACAGCGCGCTGCCATAGGAACACAAAAGTACTTGAGCAGTAGGATAGGGTTGCACAAAGGTCGATCATACCCTTTCATGGAGGTATTGAAGGATAAGATAAAGGGTTCGTCTTACAAGCCCTAGAGCTAAGCGACCTGCTTGAATGTAGGGATAGAGGGAATCAAATGACATTACAACCATCTCAGGGTACGGAAAATTAGTTCCAGCATCCCTCCATACTACTTCGGGTAGGACTTCGGTCCGCGCTCTATGGGCTTATGCTGAAAGGGCCAGTAGTGTAGGGATTTGTTTGTCTAATTAACGCTAAACTTGGGTTAGGCCCCATAAATCCAAAAAATGGTTTTGTTGTCGGGACCGAAATTTTCATAAGAGATGTGTGATGTCGTGTCACTAGAATCCAACTAAGAAGGAGACCGAAGACTGGTTGGATAAGAAGATCCATGAATTCGCGACGCAGGAGAATAGAAACCCGCGACTAACAAAGGAACAATGGTTGGACAGATACCTGTATACAAAGATCCACGAGATATTTTTCTACTCCTTCCCTATTGAGCTATACAAGTGGATCGCGAAACTAGTAGATAGCCAAGGAAGGTGGAAACTTGATGGTCCTATTGTGTAGACCGCGGAGATCACCTGCACTGTCAATCATTGGCTCGATCGCATCATAGGACAATTTGTGACTGAATTCGTGGTCAACACCTTAGTAAGCTACAGCGAGGCGAAGAGGAATTTTTTCAAAGGACCGCAAGGTAAGTATGTAAAATCTTTGAATACCTGGATTAAAATGCTATTGTGTGAAAAACAAGTTATGCAGCTACCTTGATGTTCGGAACTACGCGAAGCAAAAAAACTTACAGGAACGAAGGAAAGAAGGGTCTAGAGTATAGTCCATTGATTTCACCTCCGCAACGTGACAAGAAATAAATAGCAAAGGTTTCTCCGAGAACACCACCTCCACACACACCACCTCCAACTTCACCCGTACCACCTCCACCTCCACCACAATTCAGTATGGAAAATACAGTGAAGCTTCCTTTGTTCAAAGGCTTGGGAAATGAGGACCCAGACCAATTCTGGTTCGTCGTGAGGGTTGAATGGGAAGATAAAGGTGTTAAAGATGATCATATAAAGAAGGCAACGCTAGTTAGTGCTCTGCAAGATCGTGCGCTAACCTGGTATATTAAGTACTCTAACGATAACCTGAATGTTGGGGTGGTAGACATCCAGACAACACTGAATAAAGAATTTAGTAGGCCTAAATATAAGGCGTAGTCGATTGCGGGATTCAAAGAAATCATGATGCAACTACATGAGATGCCTTGGGAACTATATTAGAGGTTAAAATGTACAATCCGGTAATCCAACATGAACCTAACGGATGGATAGCATTGCGAGTGGTTTGTTGCTTCGCTCCCGCCACACTTAAGGGCTGTGTTGTCGCAGTAGAAGATAACCACTCAGGTGGAGGCCTTGGAGATTTCCATGAGACTACACAAAACTTCGATGCAAGATCCAAATCTAGGAGTTCAATAGATCCATGCGCAGTTGAAGAATTTATGCCTTGAGATGCAAAGTCTAAAGCAAGATAGGATGGTTCGACCAGAGGTACGCGAGGAGGTATGGTGCTTGAAATGAAAGGGTCAAGGACTTGACAACGACCATTCCCTGGTCTTTGTGAACTATATTTCAGGAGGGGTACTGAAGTCTTTAAGGCCAGAAGCTCAAGCAGGACCTAACGTGGGGCTTGCATTATGGTGTGCTATCTCTCAGGTAGTAGGAAAATATGCCACAGATTACTGTCATTTGCTACAGAAGTTTGTATAGACACCGCAACAACTGTTCTGCAAATTTTGTAGGTGGGTAGGGCATGATGAGCGTACTTGCAGGAGTTATGAATTGATGATGGATAGAACTCCTGCCTATAGGGCTCAGACCAAAACACGACCCCCTGAATAGAGTGTAGGGATGGCACAGACAAGATTTCAGGGGCATGGAAGAGGCCTAGGTGGAGGAGGACCTGGTAGAGGTCAAGGATAGTTGATTTTCTACAATTGCGGAGGGCTAGGACACTATGCCCGCAATTGCACTAACCCAACATGTTCGTCGTGCAAGTATTGCACACTGTTTGATCATGAAACTGAAGAATTTCCTATGTTGATAGCTAGGATACATGATAAAGGGGCGCTACCACCTCCGCTGACTCAAAACCTGCAAATGATGAGGTCTGAGCTGTGCAAAGAGGATCCAAATGTAACTATAGTGCTCATAAGTGTTATCGCGATAGGAGATGACAAGGGGAAACAGCCAGAAGACAGTACATGGGTTCACAAAGCTTCGGCAAAAGAGGTCGAGTTAAATTTGGAGCGTGCACGTGAAACCTTCATGGAAGCGAAGAAGAGCTTCGCTAAGGCCTCCACCTCAGAAAGCAAGGATAATCTTGAGTAGGAGATGGACCCCTCTATGCTCACAACTTTCCTGGAAACCTATATGAAGTTACTACGCAATAGTAAGGTTGTGAAAGGGTTACAAGAGCTCATCAATAGATGCGCTGGAACCACGCCGGGTGAACCGGACGTAGTACGAAAGATTGGCAAGCATAAAACAAGGACGGGATAGGAGATGAGACTGATCACGCAGATAGGAGAGTGTCAGATGGATTAGGTTATTTTGGACCTGGGGTTAGACGCGAACGTCCTACCTAAGCAGACTTGGGAACGAGTGGGGAGACCCGTGCTGCAATGGTCTCAGATTCAACTAAGGATGGACAGTCAGTAGAAGATCATCCCCATCGGACAGCTGCAGGGGGTGACCATGGATATTGAGGGAGCGAGAGCGCTGGTTGATTTTGAAGTAATAAAGATAGTGGATGATAGCAATCCCTATCCTGCACTCCTAGGAATTGATTGGGCCACTGATATGAATGGGGTAATCAATCTGAAGAAGCGAAAGATTATCTTTGAGAAGAAATTTCTAACGTGATAGTACCTCTAGATCCTGCTGAGGGATCGCGCTATACAGAACCAGTCCGCGATTATGAGAGTGATGACAATTTGGACTGTATCTATAAGATAATGGTGCAAGATCAAGATTGGGTGAATCCCACCATGGATGGACGAATTACATGGGATTGCGAGAGTTCCTACACTTTGGACTCCAATGAAGAGTGACAGCACAGGAAGAACTGACTACAAGAAGTGACTACGTTGAACTGCAACATGATAACCCGATCACTGCACTGTGTGTCCTCAAAGGTAAGAAATTTGCCTACTTATGATGGTCTGAATGAGGTAGATATCTTTTTGGATGCATTTGAAAGGGAGGTACCAGAAAAGCAGCACTTCCAGGTGTTGGACAGGGCACTGTGTACTATGCCCACAAGATGGTGGGGTACGCACAAGGGAAGCTTTTATGGTTGGCGTGAATTCAGGAGAAGGATGAGAACTCGCTTTGGGAAGCCAAAGATGCGAAGGATAGACAAGTATGATGGGCAGGATGATTCGTGCACACATTTGGCCAAATGGACCCAGGCTTATGGAGAAAAGCCCCAACCTAAATGGGTGCACTTGTTCTGTCACACCCTGGGTATTGTAGGAATTTACAGGGTAAGTTCCTCAGACAGAACACCAAAAGGACACCGCTCACAAACAAATCACAGATCAATACACCAGTATTTTGACGTGGTTAAAACCCTCAAAGAG
>APFE031710402.1:0-31368 GCA_000404065.3 Pinus taeda | reverse complement strand
TCTTTTGTTGTAGCTCATCTCTTTGCAGTTGCGATTCTAGTTGAAGGAACTCAATCATTTCATGTGCATGTTGAAGATGCACTTGAATGCCAGCAAAAGTGGTTTTGCTGATCTGCACCATGTCACCGGCTGATGATAACATTAAATTGTTAATAGTTTGGGATAACTGAATGTGTGTCGCCATGTTGTCTTGCTTACTTGGAAGTCAGGCTTGCTTGGTGGAGAAGTCATGCTTGAAAATTGCGCACTTGAGTTGATCACTGAAATGACAAGCTTTCTTGTACTGATACTTTTAAACACTTTCTTGAACGACTGATACTTTTAAACACTTTGCTTGAACTATCGATTTCATGCTCGCTTGATGACGATTGCTTTGCTTGAATGCTTCATGGACACTTGTGAATGTTGTAAGAAACTTTGCACTTGATTTGGACACGCTCGCTTGACTGGTTGTTTGAATGATATGCTCACTTGTTGTGTTTCTTTTACTTGAAATACTTGTTTGCTTGATTGTTTTTAATGACATGATCGCTTGCTGATGATTGTTATACTTGCTTTAACTACTTGTTGTCTTGAACTCTTGTTTAATTATTGCACTTAGTGATGCATTGAATGTGCTAAAAAATGATGGGTGTTGAACACTGTCGAAAATGCACCCAAATGACAAATGATAAATTCAATGTTCAAGTAACAACTGATTTGACTTAAGGTATTCACCTTAACAATTTAAATTAGGGTGTTGGTTACAACCGAGAATGCACCTGTACAATTCAGCTAAAAAATGTTTATCGGCAAGTGATACAAAAAGTGTTGATGATGTTGATTGCGATTGTACTTTGAAATGCTTGAGTCTGTAGCGTCCTTAACTTGATGGCATGAATTAGCTATTGTGAAATGTTGTTGCAGAAGATTTCTTTTATCAAGTCGATGATGTGATGCTTAGTGCTTATGAACTTAAGTGATTATGAGAGTGTTTATTTCAGGAGCTTGATCGAGCATTCTTATACTTAGGTGTTTCTTATGCCCATTTAGTTTGTGTAAACAGATGACAAAGAAAGCATTTAATGAACGCGACACAAACCATGCAAACACATTCACGACATAGAGTGTACCTATGATCCCCTTGTTCAATTTCGGGTGGATCTAGGACATGATCACCACAAAAAGATATGTTTTTATTAACTTTCAAGATACATCATCATGACAATGTCTTGACTGAGGCATCTCAAGCACAGATTGAGAACTCCTTGGTGTCAAATTGTCTTCAAAAAACTGACTCAACCTTCTAGAAATAAAAATATTCACTATCTCTCCAAATACAAAAATAAATTTACCTTATCCCTTCATTACAAAAGCTTCATTATCACACATATGTGATTTCGAATGTAAAAATCCCCACTTCACATTTATTACTCCCAAAAATAAAAAATAATTTATCACATGTTGAAATATCACTCAACCATATTCCACTCCTTATCTCTCCTAAAAGTTAATGATTTAATAAAAATTTACCTCATTTCTCCACATTTTATATCTCTAAAAAATCACACTTTATAACCTTATCACTCCAAAAAAATTATTTTACCAACCTTTTAATGACTTTTAACTTTGGAAAATTATGACCCTTTCAACTTTGACTACAACCCCTTTTTTTTAAATAATAAAAAAACTTTGAAAAACCTCACCAAGTTTCCATTGGGCCACGCTAGCTCAAACTGGAATGTGTTATCACGCTGGCTTGTTGCTGGTTGGCTTCTTGCTGGCTTACGCTAGCTGACTCCCTGCAATATCAATCAAAATTCTGTGAAAAGCAACAATATCTATGAAGCAACGCTTTGCCTGAATGAAAACATTTCTTCAAAGCCCTCAAAAATGAAAATTAGCGATTTTCCTGCAATAGCAGTCCAAAGCCCATAAAAAAAAATTTGGATTCTACTCAATGGCTACAAGGGACAGTGGAGATTAAAAACTTTGAGTAAGGTCATCATCTAAATTGGCTTCCTCTGACTTTGTTTCCAGAGGTGTTGAACGGTTCCAGGCTGCTCACAAGCAGGAGGAGTGGATGAATCTTTTTCTGATCTGTTAAAAACTATTGCTCTTTTGACATTGGTATTGTTAGATCTCTTCACAGTCAGCTGAGAAAGACAAGAGGCCTCTGGAGAAGCAAAGCCTAGCGTTCCGGGAGACAAAACAAGAGGGGATGTAATGGGTCCAACAGAAACTCCCGCAAATTCTAGATTACCAACAGCTCTCCCAAGGCTAACTCAAATTGGATATGAATCAAACTCGCATACTCTTATGCAGTGTTTCACCCTGCAACTTTATGGGATGGAACAAAGGAATCAAATAGAGCGTAGATCATCACAAACATGCATGATAAAAATGGCGATGATGCTGGGAAACATTCTAATTTTAATGGGATTTTTCAATTTGGTGAATGTTGGCAAGTATAATTGGTCCTTTTTTTAAATATGTCACTTCTTCCACGTATATGCTTCACAACTCTACAATATTTTATGAGCCTTCGATCTTCTGCAATAATGGCATCAACAATGCTCCTTTGTCATGCTATTAACGCAGTACATCTCCTATCTGTGAAAATTATGAAAATATGTGGAATTAATTTGAGGGTAGCAAAAAGAAGGGTCAATCTCAATCACAACAAAGGCTGGTGGTGCTTTGTAATAGCTCCTCCTCTTCCTCTGATAATTCTACCCGTGGTCGCTCAAATCATTGGGATGAGAATGATGGTGATTATGTGGAGGCCCTTGTGGTTGACACTGAGCTAGTGAAACATCAGCAACTGAGAAATCAAGGGTTATCAGGATCATCAAACTTATGGCATTCATTTGACTAGTTAACAACACCCATAAATGAAACAAAAGAATCTAAGGTCGATCAAATCAACTTTATTGAACATGGTCTTCTTTGGCGGTTTCGAAATCCAACAGTTTCCTCAAAATTGCTTGTGATGGAAACCTCTTGCCGCCGATTATTGTTGGTGAATTTTCTATTGGAAAGCTTATAGATGCATTACACGAAGATGAGAAAGGGGGCGTCCAAATCCATTTCAGTTGATGGGAGATTTAGTGGGAACTCTTGGATATGAAGTGCGAATGATACACATATTATGCTCGCATATACATTGGCAAGCCAGAAGAGAAGACGATGCTTAGTGTGGATGCACGCCCATCCAATGCCATCAATTTGGCTAAAATATGCAAGGTCCCAATATATGTTAATAAAGCAATAGTCACAGCACTCCACTGCAATTCAAATCAATATTCAGCAATTGCGCAGCTTGGATGGCAGACATAGGAGAGATTTCAGTAGACAAATCATAATCTGCTGCAGATGTAGAAATCCCTAAAACAGATAAAGAGTATTGTTTTAATGGAGAGATCAAGAAATCAAAATGGGATTTCAAATTCCATATCGTGATTGATTGTCAATGCAGTGGAAGCAAATCTGATTCCATTTGAGCCATTGAATTCAATCCAACAAACGAATGGCTGGAAGCAAGAGGATTGGTCGGAAAAAATCATTTGTATAACTTCAATTCTCTAATAAATTTACCTTCAACGCTCACGCATCAGCACTTTTCTTTGCCTTCACACCACACTTGCTCCACTTCTACAACTTTCCAATACGCAGCCTCCTCACATTGTTTCAAGGCAGAGCTGGTCACATTTCTATCATATGACTTGTAAAGAAGATCGACATCGCCAACACGAAATGCAACCACATCTCATTAGCTTCTTCAATATGCACTGTGGTCAACTATGCATATGCTCCATTTTCATTTTCAACTCAGAAGATGACTAGAGAGTAATTTCCTCTGCAACTCAATGTCAGTTCTCTATGCCGCACTTTGACAAGAGACATAGCAAACCATGGACAATGGAAACCTGCTAGACGCAAAGGAGCGTATAACTTCAACTGGTTTATTTTATGGATAACAAATCAAAACAAATACATATATTCCCTTTTTTTCTCGCCTTGGGAGAGGCCAACTCTCAGGCCCATATGGCTCTTATACCACATGTAGAAATATCAAAAACCCATATTAAACACTCACAGCAAATTAACACACAATAATCAAACCAACAACACACAAAAATCAAACTGGTAGAAAAGGAAGAGAGCCATCATGTGGCCTCTCATGATCATGTAATTCTCTCTTATTCAAATAATTTAATAATACATTTAAATACATGAGCAAGTGGTCTTAAGATAGTGCGTCTATCTTAGACTCACTTGGTTGAGACAATTTCTCAACTACATACTAACTTAGGAGAACTAGTTGGAGAGAATCTCTCCTCTTAACTAAACTCCCTAGTTTGAGGAACTAATTCTCATGATTTAATTTAATTAATAATGTAATTTGGATTTATAATTGTTTTTAAGAGAGCGAGGCTAACAGATATAGACCTCCATTAAATAACATCCCCAACCTTTGACCTTATCTGTTGTGTTAACCTTCCAGGAGGAGTCAATCCTCCTTCATGGTGCCCTTTGTTGGTCGCACATCCAATTATACTAGTTCTAGATCATCCTAATGCTTTCTATGTTAGCTCACTAGGAGGTTCACTCAACAGCTAAACATCCCAACACTCCTATGTATGGTTCCCCTTTGTTCTTATGGGGAAGACCTCCAGTGACACATCACCCCAATGTTGTCTATTGATGACATTTTTCTAACAAAAGATTGAGTTTTGTTTCCACGACTTCTATCAATTAATGTAATCCCATTAACATGAAAAAAACTAAGCCTTTAACTCTTCCTTTTGTTATATTCTTGGACACTACTATGTTTCTCCTACACAAGAATAACTTCAAGCTTCCACGCACTCCTCTCTAAGGCTTCCTTTTGGCCCTCTGTAGTCTCCACACTTCCACTGTGCCTTTTCTCTGATAACTATGATTAAATTGGATTGTTCATCCAACTTGTTGATCAATGACTAATAGTTGATCATTGAAAATTACAAAAGGCTTTTATCCCTGTATCAACTCCCACATTATTTCTCTAAAGCACTCTCCCTCCTGAGCTTCATTGTAGCATGCATGCAGCACAATTGTCTTATTAAGAATATAAAGACAAGTTCACAGAAATGGGGAGAAATTACAGGCTATAAGCAAAGGTTTGATATATATAGCCAAATGATCGAACAAATAACTCCTCTATTAATGAATATACAAACACTATTTACAATAGACCTTTTCCTGCCAAATTTACATTGAATTCACACCTATTGGCCTTATGGCCTTATTTGGCCTCCAATCCTCTTGACTCTCTCTCCTTATGATTTCTCTTCTCAAATGCCTTCTGTCTTACAAAATATACAAAGGGATCCTGAACTATAAGTAGTTTAGATCTATCATTCACTCAACTAATAAATTCCTAAGAATCCTCTAGATCCACAAAATCCTCTCAAGAAATCTATCCTATCCCAAAATCTCTCTAACTCACACAACCTTCCGAGACTTCATCTTAGAAGAAGATCCCATTCCATACGAATTACACCAATATTCTAATCTTCCTAAAACGATAGAAAATTAGAAATAATTGATAATTAGAGAACCAACTTCCTTAGTAAATGAAAGATCCCTAGGTCTTAATCAAAGGTGTTTTACTTGGAGATGCGATGTGCATCAACAGATGTAACTTCGAAAATAAATATCAACTTTTGATTTGTGTATACTATCATGAATATTTTGTAACATCCACCTAATAATTGTTGATAATTAAATTAAAATTTTAGAAGCTGCATTAAAAAATAGACATACCTATGGGCGTAATTAAACCTTCATAAAATATTCTTAGTACTAGACATAAATCAAAGGTTGAGATATATCTTCAAAGTAGTTATGTTCTTTTTCTCTCTTAGTTAAATTGATTAATTAAAATAAATGTCATATCAGAAGCGTCATATGAAGTAGAGCATAGGTTTTTAAGCATGTGGTATTGATAAACCATTATATATAACAAATCATATGTATAGATTAAGAATCTCCATGATAAAATAAAAATAGATCTTCATAGTTAAAAATCTTGTTACAATTTAAAAATACATGCTTAATTTATACCTTAATTATTTTATAAATAATAATAACAAAAATAAATTAAAATAAAAATATAATCTTTTTAAATTTATAAAACTATATATTTAAATTTATGATTAATTTTTTAAATATAATAAATTTTTTTTTTTAATTTTTAATATTATTCATTCATATATATATATATTCTTTTAAGAGTAAAAAAATAATAATCATTTATATACTTCGTTTATCTCACATAACAATTCTCAACTTTTTGTTCACCCAACATTGCAGAATATTTCCGTTAACATATGTGTAATGTTAGTGTTATAAATCTATTTTGGTGCATCGAATTTTGCTGAAAGAACGTAGGAAGATTCTAAATCTTTAACATGCTGCGTGTCATTGTTGCATGAATAAAATTAAATTATAAAAACTAAAATAACCGTGAACTTTTTAATAACATTAATTTAAAATTTTAATTAGAATGATATGAAACCGTATTATTTAATTTTTTATAAGTAATTATATTTATTTCTTTTGAAAAAAAATCGTGATTATATTTATGATGATAAACAAAATTTTAATAAAATCCGATTAGGTTTCTAAAAAAATTAGAGCCAAAAAATATAAGCATTATTAACAACAAAAAAAAGAAAGAAAAGAAAAAACAATGTAAGAAGTGAACTAAAAAAAGCTCCAAACAATATATCCATGATAAACTACACAATAATGTATATGATGAAAGATTAATTGCAAAAAGACAAAAAAAAACGTTGTAGTGCTGCAGAGTTTTGAGCATCCATAAAAGGTCTGTGTTAATAGTTGTAATGAGCTATCATTTATGACTTCTGCAATGTTCCAAGAGCCCTAATCTAACTACATGCCTTCCTTAGAATACCAATCTACTTCATTGTTTCTATCTCCCTAAATATGAGTGTATGAAAAATATGAATAAGCAAGCTTTATTCTTTGTAAACCCTCCAAAATATGAACTAGGTGAATAGTGTGACATTGTTGAATCTCATTAATGTAGTTTATGACTAGAAAAGATTCACCAAACACTTGAAGTCTTTCAAAACCAATTTCTCAAGAAAAATCCACTAGATAATGACCAGATAATAATGTGTCCAAGTTATTTATGCCACTCCCTAACCTAATACTAACTTTGAAGGGATGTTGATAAAAACAATGTAAGATAAAACCGCCACCACATTCGTCATCCTCCACTTATTCATCCCCATTGAAGAAACCCCATGGACGAGAAATATCATCCTCTACAGAGAAGCATTTCTTACACAGATGGAAACCATAAGCTGCAGAAAGTGACCCAAAATATCCCCTACTTTAGCAACCACCTTGTTTAGACTAGAAGACAAGTTTTGAAAATTTTCTTTGTATCGGGCCAACCAAACACCCAAACAAATGGGAAGTGGGAAAACCTTAAAGGGTTTGGTATTCTTGTTTTGTGCCCAAGATAGCCATCACTTCTCCAATGAAGGTCATTTCCAAACACATAATTTACCGCATAACGAATGCCATATATACCATATATGACAACGAAAGGGAAATCAACAAAGAGATGCTCAATAGAATCACTATTTGATTTGCATAAAGGGCACCACCGAGTCCCAATATTGTTCCTCTTCTACAATTTTTCCCATGTAGGGACCCTTTTTTCCAAGATATGCCACATAAAGAGACGTGACTTTGCGGACTCTTAATCCTACATACCCCTTTCCACCACCACATCTCTACTCCATTCATAGCTTCCACATTTAAATGAAGATAAACCACCTTTAGAGTATAAGTACCATGTAGAAAATGAGCCTAAACCAACTCATCCTTCTCTTTAGAGATTATGATATGACCATTTACCAACGCTTCCAAGTAAACCACCCAAATTTCCTTGAATTCCTTATTGATCTACAAATCATTTGCCATAAGTCACCCTTGTTGCCACATAGTGGTATAATTTGGGTTAATTATGTGGGAAAGACAAGAGACACCATTGTCTTTGAGCTTGGCAAGAAGAGCTTGTCCCTACCTTCCATGCCAACCCAGAAGCAATGAAATCAAATAAATTTAGCACTGCATGCCATATTATAGAGATATTTGACCACAATTTATCACTCAGCCTAATCCAATCTCCAATTGAGTATAGAATAATTGACTAGAAACGAACTTTGTGCAATGTTTTATTTAATTATAATATAGGGAAAAATGAAGTTACATATAATTTCACTAGTCTCTTCTACTCTCTCAAGTCTCTTCTCATTCGCAAGTTTCTTCCTTTAATTATGGGATAGACTTGTTTACTTAATTATTAGGTGGATAGTGGCAATATAGCTTCAATGGAATATCTTAAAATATTTTTATATGTAATTAAAAGAATGTTGAAATTTAACACAAAAGTAATTATGTTCTTTCTTCTCTTTTAATGAAATTGATTAACTCAAAAAATGTCATATGACCAAGTATCAAACCAAATGAGTTATGGTTTTTCAACATGTGGTGTTGATAAGTCATGATATTGGTTCATAGTATTATAACAAATATTATTTATAGATTTAAAATCTCCACAATGTAATCTCCATGATGAAAAATCTTGTTACATGCATGTCTATTTTGGAATAGGGTTTCAAGAATTTTAAATTAATTATTAATAATTATTAGGTAGATTGTAGGAATTTAACCTCCATGGGATATTTTAGAATATTCATATTAATATACACAAATCAATGGTGGAGAATTATCTCCAAAGTAGTTATATCATTTATTCCTTTTAATCAAATTGATTGATTAAAAAGATGTCATATCAAAAAGTGTAATTTAAAGTGTGTTATGGTTTTTTGGGCATGTGGTATTGATAAACCATGGTATTGGCCCATAATACTATAGCAAAAAATGATTTTACATTAAGAGTATCTCATAAAGTAGGGGTAAATCTCAATGAGGTAAATCTCCATTGTTAAAAATTTTGTTTCATGTTTTTTTAAACACGTATCTTTAAAATATAATTTTTAGTAATAATAATAAAGTCATAGCTTAGTTAGTTTTTATTATTATTTTAATTTTAGCAACAGGAGATATATAATAAATAATTGATTTCATGCATATTAGTTTATGCCAAGGCAAGACACTAGAAATATATTTGCCTATTGACCACTATTAGTTTAGCATTGACCAATGCAAGTTATAATGTTTAACTTTGAAAAATAAAATATTTTTTTTTCAATAATTTTGAAACATTTGATTCGACTAAAACTTTGAAGGTTTTATTTCTCTCTTTGTGCTACTTGGATAACTACCTCTGATTTATTTGACATAATTTTTGGATGTAGTTACAATATTTATGCCATGATTTTGAAATACTTGTGAAATGATTCTTCATTTTTAAGCTTCATAGGAAAACCACCTAAAATTAAAATACTTGAAAACAACTCATACTCTTGTAAATAACCTACTTACCATCAATTATTTGTGATTATAATTTAAGCAAGTATTTGCATAAAAAAATGAATGGGAACAAGATTGAAATAAATATAGGTAGCAGGAATTACTGCTTACTATTATTTATTTTTTCTTTAGTGCTACCTAGCTTACTATTATTTATTTTTTCTTCAATGGTTTAATAAGAGTACAAGTTTAAATATGTAAACTTAATAGTGGTTAATATCCACACAAAATTTATACAAGTTTTTATCCCTTAGTTAATAGGAAATTAAAGGATGAAGACTTTTCATGTTTGAACATAAACAAATTTGCTTTTTTTATAGGATGATTTTAAGGATATAATAATAACAATAATTTGTTCATATATTTAAAACAACATGACAAACAAAAGGACCTTCCGCAAACAAATAATTTGAATACTTATACTACCTGGTTGTTGAGGTAGCTAAGCTCAAAAGTTTTAGTCTTAAATTTTTAGAATTCGGCCTAACCATTTGGATATATATTTTTCTTTTATTTTTGTCTTTCTCTTTCTAAAGTTAATGTTATCATCACTACAAAACATCAAATTCATCATTGATGGTATGTATTGGTATGAGTACGCCATTATGGATTTTGACTTTTCTTTTGAAAAAGTCTTTTAAATGTCCTGTGTTATTCCATAAGTGTTTTATTGTGTTTCTTATGTTGTTTCAATTTTCCATTGTGTTGGTTTTTTTTTCAACCTTAAGAAACCTTTAGATTTTCTATTCCTTTATATATGTTTTAGGTTACTTAATCCATTTGATATTTTGAGAGACAATCAAAATTTTATGACAATGTTGCTTTCATAAGCATTTGGGTACTTTCTCAATTGCATTTTGATGGTGTTTGTAATTTCAAGAGATTTTGTAATTTTATCATGCTCTACAAAATAATTTTCATAGTTCTTACTTTATTGAATAGATGTTTTTAGCTATCTTAGTAGAAGATAGAAGAATTTATGCACATCTTTCTCTTGGAAAGTTTTTCTTATTTTAAATGCATTTTACCAATTAAAAAAAATAAAAACCCACAAAATTAAAATAATCTCACTTGTAAAACAGTAAATTTGAAATCCAATTTTCAATAAAACACCATATTTATACTATTATTATTAAACGAACCAAAATGCTTCTCGCTCATCATATTTTACTTATGTATAGAACATGGAGTACTTGATGTAACCTTTTTCTATTATCTTATGCAAGTTTGGTCCAAATTGCATAAATTTCTTTAAAAAAAAATGAAATAAAGAAAAATGCATTTTGTACCTTGTAATTACTTTGGTCTGTTTTATAAATGCCAATTTATTATTTTTCATATAAAAATAAATAAAAGGATAACTGCCGCCAAATGTTTTATCTTTCGCGCATGTTTTAGTAGCGTTGGTTTTCTCTGTTGAAATCAACACTTTATAATAAAACGCGGGAACCCTGCATTCCGGACGTTTAACGTGTCATTGGGTTCTACAATTCAGATTCCCAAATCCACCATTGACATACGTGTCCAACGCTCGTTCATTGCATGCCCCACCTCTCCAATACCACTAACGGCCGACAACCCTCTTGCAAACCACTTTTCTGCCTAGCTGTTACTCATGCCAATTTATCTCCTCCGCCAACTCCTCGCTAGCCATCCACTAAATTAGTTATAGCTATTTCTTTCGCCACCTATCATTGCCAAAACACCAACCCAACCTCGCCAACGTTTAAATTTAATTAAACGTCCCACTTATTAAATGCCAACGTTTAAATTTAATTAAACGATCCACTTATTAAATGCCAACAGATAATTTATCCCCCACTAAAACCCAATATGCTTTGTAGTCACCGTTATCATTTGCTAGAGGTTTCAATATTAGAAGGTGCGAAGAAAATTTTGAAATTCACGGGACCAATTGTTCATCAACTCCACTTTTTCTAGGTATTCCAATATTCCCATTTTATTTAAGAATGAGTTCTTCTAAGCCTATCTCTCTCTCAATTTCAAATTTAGATCAATTTCCACCCGTAGATAGTGATTTTATGGTTGTAGAAATTAAATGTGAATTTGATGTGTACGAATGACACAATTGGGCTTTTCAAAAATTTGAGGATGCAAGTGATGAATTTAATCTCTGGGAATCCTTATTACCTTAGTTTGTTTTCCTTCCTACCTACCGTTTTTCCGAGTTTATTTCCTTGTTTAAAATTGATATTTACTAAGTCAAAGAGTCATAGTAGCTAAAAATGGTAAAATCTTGTTCTCTTTGACTCAAGAATCCATTTTCCAAACCTTGCAGGTTAATATTTCAAACTCGTCATAATTTTTCAATTAATGCATTAATGGAAATTTACTAGAAGCTTGATATCCAGCAAAAAGCCCATACTTTTGAGTCATATTTCCCAGAAGGTTTTGAATCGCCTCAAAATAATCCTCCTTATTCCTCAACAACATTTCCAGAAATGTCCAGGAAAATAATGTCTATTATTTGTTTTCTCTATGATTTGTTTTCTCTCGGGGTTTCAAAGTGATGAATAGATGGATGAGGTCATTTTGGGGTTTTTGTTTGTCTTTTCTTCCGGGAAAAAACTTGTTGTCCTTTTCAATTTTAGCAAATTCATTTCAGATATCATCCATGAACATTTTTTGAAGTTTAATTTAGAAAAGGCTTTCAAGCATCAATTTGTATTAGTGTATTTCTTTTTATATCACCAAGCATAGAGGTTCAGAATGCCATTGTAGAAGTTAGATCCACGGGGGAGACCACACCCTGTTATTCACTAGATCTCATTAGTAAGAAAGAGTTTAGAAGATTATTCTTTTAGTGATTTTGAAAATTAGTTCTTGTACCTGTTACTTTTCCTTCTCAGTAGTGATGCAGTGGTAATAATTTCACATGAAATTAAAAGAATTCTACATTTGAGTGAACAAACAAAGGTTGGAGACTCGTACCTATATCAAAATTTTATAGAGATTAGACTGTATGATTATGAATTACCAACCTACAAGTTACCAATTTTTTCTCCTATGAGAGTTTTTTCTTTGGAATTTAGAAGACCGAGTTTGAATGTGGATGAGATTCATTTCGTATCAAGAAAACAAAAGCTCAATTCAAACTAAAAGCTCAGGTAGGTCCTTTTATAGTAAATACTAGAGCAGATGAAGTTTAAGATGAGTTTCACTTGGCTCTATGATCCTTTGGGGAAAATTTCACGTTTCAAACCCAGGTATTGAAAATATGAAAATCAGAAAGTATGGGAAGAAAATAATTTACAGGAGATGGAGGAACATATATCTAGTAAGGTAGAATTGGAAACACTTTCCCAAAAAGAGAAAGAGTTGAAAAAGACCATTGAAAGTATTTATCCTAGTGTTTCAGGCTCCAAAGCAACATAATTCTGATTTTTTTTAAAAAGGAAGACAAAAGGCACAGAAGAAGAATCATCTGAAACCAAAGAAATAAGTGTCTACTATAGTCATGGTATCAACCGAGCCTATTTTCACTTTACAACAAATTGAAGAAACAATCCCTGATTTACCTACTTCTCCTTCTTTAGTGAGCAAAATATAATTCCTAAGTTTAGAGAAATAAATCAGAAGAATGAACTTCTCAAATATGCCACCTATTCCCAATACGGGAAGAAAACGTCTACTACCCATAATAGGTTATTATCTGCATTAGATCATGATAAAGGGTGGTTTCAATTGGCCTTTCTTGAGCCAAAGGTCCCACTCACAAAAAAATCACAGGATTTTAAAACATGTGTTTTCTCTTTTGATACAAAACGAATTCCTCCCATAAATCAAACTGATCTACATAAATAGACTCGTGAAATATTTTTTCTTCTTTGGAAAACTCTGCCATGACTGCCTCAAAGTTGCAAGCTTCTTTAAATAATATGCACTCACAGTTGAAGCTAGAAAGAATGTTCTCATTGGCCAAAGATAAAAGGATAAAGTATGTGTAATATTTAATTGTTAAATTAGACTTCAATCATAATAATGTTGATGTAGCAAAAGAAAGTATCAAGAATAGAAATGTTGATATATAGGCCTTGAGGAAAAATTAAAACTGCCAACAATAGAGCACCCCCAAGTGCAGGAAGTAGAAGAAATTGAGAAGGAAAAATAATTTGCGTTGTATATGGTAGTAGATCAGAGTCCACAAATACAAAAAATGGAGGCAAAGATGGAAATTTTGTTAAAGGAAAAGGAGAAAAATGTCGCAACGAAAATTCCAATAACACAAGCATAATCAACAGGCCAAGATTCAATAGATCATTTATCAAAAGTTATGGCTGATTTATCCTTAAGAAATGTAGAAATTGAAAAGATACAGACATATTTACTTAAAATGGAAGAAATTAAAATTAAGGCAAATAATGCATATCTTTCATAAATACAGAATAATTTCAACCTAAAGAAACTGCTTGAAAAGTATATGAATGAATCAGTGAGTGCTCAAAATCTATCAGAAGCCAAAGAGAAAATTTGGGCAGATATCAGTTTAGCTATCTCAGAGTTATGGCCTTCCATAGGAATTATTTTTTAATAGAAACAACTATTGTAAAATTCGAAGGCAACAATTTAAGAAATAAAACAAGAACTAGGTCATAAACGTAGAGAAGATACTAACATTATTAATGTTCTTAATTCAAAAACTAGAGATGAACTAGAAAATATGGGAACTGAAGATAGGATAGATGCAATCCTTACGGTAAGAAAAGTAATAATCAAGAAAAACCTGATGTTACAGCTACAAAACATATGTGAAAACTTGGAAGGTTAGATTAAGAAATTCCATAAGAAGCTCTTAGTACTTCAACAAAAGGGGCTTCCTTCACAGAGAGACCCTAATGGAGGATTAGTTCAATAGGAAAGTTATCAAAGAACTTTACATGACATAGCAACCGATAAAACAAATTTTGTCAAGGTCAAAGGAATCATTAGTGGTCATAATTTCATTCAAGACATAGAATATGTTTTATTTATCTCACATAAAATTCATCACAGCTTTATCAGTCAGCCAACTTTTGAAAAATATATTGAAGTAGATGAGGCTTTCGAAAGGGTAATAAAATTTGCATGCCCAGATGACGATCAATGGGATAAGTTCATTGAACTTATTAGTTGAGTAGGTTTTCAAGGAATTTTGCAATAAGAAGTAGGAATTCTGGAGCATAGTAAAAAAATTCAGATTTCAAGCTAGCAGTTAAAAACAACATCCTCAAATATTGTGAAGTTCCATTAATTCAGTTCGAGGATTTTATTTTGAGGTATTTATATTGGCATTATTTAAATGTATTTGGACAAAGTTTTGATTTAATTGTAAGAGTTGTAATTAAATTAGATATTTTTCAAGACTCTACACATACTTTGTAATCTGAAGTAAGGAGGGTTGATAATTGATAGAACAAAAGACATTGTTGTATTTTTTTGGAAATTTTGAAGATAACCAAAGGCTCTTGTCTTTAATTTTTAGTATCATTTGCGTTCATGTGAATTTTCTTGTGGAGTTATTTCTTTTTTTCTTCATATATTTGAGGTAATATAGAAGTACTAGATAAGGTTAGGTCAAGTATTGATATCCTTGATAGCCCCTACAAAATTATTATCATTTGAGAATAATTAATTGAAAAGTTTGTTTAAATTGGTACCTTTGCATAAAAAAATCATTGCCTTCTGTCAATATATGTGTTAGTTATAGAAATATTTCTATACACCTCTATTATGCTCAATAATTAAACATTCAAGAAGGATATTTTGTTACCAAGTATTTTCACCTTTCTCCCATCACAAGCATTTAAAATAATTGGATGTTATTAATATTGGAATCAACACTTTGACAAATATTTGAAATCTTTCGATAATGTGCATGTAAATAGTTTGAGTCATTGATCGTCCATTTAAAATAAATCCTCATTTAGATGCTTTAACATAATTCCCGATCCTAGTACTATCTACAAAGAAACGACATGACGATGTATGATAAGTGAATTTTGGGTTGAGATATAAGAGAGATGTAAAATTCGAATGTTTTGTAAGTGATCTAAAATTTATGCTACAAAAAAGAGTTTATAACATGATATGGGTTGCCTCAAAAGAGTGGTAATTTTCAATGTGAATTTGTAGAATATACACATTCATTCTATAAATTGATTTCCATTAAAACTTTATTTAGTTTCGGTAGACCACTTTATTAGAAATCTTATCTTATAGTGAATTGTTTATTTCATTTGTTTTTTTGCTAAAGCAAGAGTTGGTCCTTCTATTATCTTGTCACTAAAAAGTATATTACATAAAATACATCGCACCTAAAGAGGAAGAGGGCTAAAGACTTAATAAACATTCCTAGCTTTGGGAAAAGAGTCAACTGCTCGAGAACTGGGCTTAGAGCCCAAGAAAAAACAAAACCCATTGCCTCCACCGCCTGAACCGTGAACCGAGGTCAATCAGTCAAGGGTAAGAATGGAACGAAAACATGCAAAGCCGAAAAAACTTTGAGTGGACCCGAAGAGGTGAATAGGGACCACATAATAAAGATTTCGGGTTTGCTAGGGATCACCCAAACCCACTAACTTGCTCAACGAACCTAAGCCCTTGATCTGCAGCTACATGATCCAACGGTTGAGGGAAATATCAAGAAGAGAAGAAGCTGGAGGAATACTCGCCCGATGAGGGCAGTATTCTCTCTCCTCCGAAAGCCACGTGTTGAACGTTGAGTGGCATCAGAGACATTTCTTATAAACCACTTCGGGTTTTGAGGAGCCTGATAACCCGGAAACCGCTTTGACGCCCAATAACCCGGAAACCACAAATACGCTGCACTGCTACCATCCATTCGACCGCGCCACCCATTTGAACCGATGCCGCGCAGATTAGAGCAGATTATCACAAATTTTCTGACTAACCACTCGCCTGCAGAACCAATGAGAAGGCGGCTTGTGGTATTCCACTACGAGACCGGAATATGCCAAATCTCAGGTTAACTTTCAATCAAACCCCTATTGGCCATTTGATTAAGGGTCGACTGGCGGATTCCCCTTCATGTGCTGATAATGCTCCTTGTCTGTGAGGGCCAGAGTGTGGCAACCCTCACGCATTTGTCCTACGGGTACCGACTCCCACAAGCAGCACTTATTGTCTTTTGTGCATCTCACCCCTTCATTAGCAAGCCAGTCCGCTACTCTGTTGGCATCTCTACACACATGAACAAAACTAAGATTTTTAGAATTCTTAGGTGCAATTGAATTTGGTAATAGACCTACAAAAGTCTCCAGTGTCTCGAGACTTTGTCTGGTGCAGTGCCTGTGCCTAGCTGGTTAACCAAATTAATTATTAATTATGAGTCAGCCTCGATGATTGTATTATGTAAATTGAACTCTATCAGAATCTCTAAGCATTGCTCAATGGCCATGAGTTCAGCAATATTGTTAGTGGCCCTCCCTAGATGACTGTGAAAGATGATTTTTATGTTGCCCTCTTCATCTCTTATGACTCCTCCATAACCAGCATCCCCAGGGTTACCTTTTAAGGCTCCGTCTATATTGAATTTTAAAAAGCCATGGGGAGGGGGTTGCCAGAAAGCCTTTCCTGCTGATATTTTCTTTGTTTTCTTATTTGTTCCCTGAGGGACATGAGACTGGAGTCCCAACAGTTCCAAAATGTGAGCGTCCCGATGACCCAGGGGTTTCTCAGGAGGTTGCTTTCGAAGGGCATTGACAGTTTCTTTGAGCTGTTTTAGGATTTGAGCTATGATACTTTGAGCTGAGCCATATTTATCTTTGAAGATCCTGTTGTTACATTATTTCCAAACATCCCAGATCAAGAATCCTGGAATCAGAGCCCAAGCTGTGTTGATTGTCTTGTTGTCCGAGAAGTCCTTCCTCCAGTTCTTTAAAGTATCAGTGATGTCATTTTCGTTCCTGTCTGACTGCTTGAAGATATAGGCTACCCAATTCCATAAGGTGGAGGTGAAAGAGCAGAGGTTGAGAAGATGATCCATAGTTTCTTCCGGCAAGCCACATAGTTGGCATCTTGATCGCCCAGCAAAATGTCTCTTTCTGAGATTTTTCCAAGTTAGAATCTTCTTGTGTTGAACCAGCCACCTGAACAGTTTGATCTTCATCCAGTGTGGTTTGTTCCATGGGTCTTTCCATGTCTTATCAGGGCTTGGGTAGTTAAGTCCCGTGGCTATTTTTTTAGCTTCTTTGAGGTTGAAGATTCCCTCATTATTTCTGCCCCATCTTAATAGATCATTTGAGGTAGAGGTCAAAATTTGTCTCTTTTCCAGAATAGCTTCCAAAACTTTATCTTGGGTCTTCAATGGGGTCTCTTCACTGTAGTCTGGTACCGTCAAAATTCTCCATTTACCAGTGTCCCTTGACTGATCCCAGTAGTCACTGACTTTTTTTAGTCCTTTGTTAATGGTGTTGTTTTTTATGATGTCCAGTCCTTCTCTACAAAGGTTATGTTCTTGCTGCCAGTTGTCCTCCCAGAACCATGCAAGCTTCCCATTTCTGATCTCCTAGAAATTGTGTTTCCGAACTAAGGTTTTGTTATCCCACGCCTTGTTCCAAATATGGGAAACTCTAATTTATCCTGTCATTCTAATGTGGTCCGTTTCTTGCCAATCCATTGCATATTTTTGTTTCCAGAGTTTAGCCTAGGGGTTTCTTATTTCCTTCAGCCATCTCCACCAAAGTTTTTCTCCCAAAAATTTGCTTAGGACGTCCGGGTCATGGGGACCCAAATTGCCGTGGGTTTTGGGTTTACAGAGTTTGTCCCAAGCTACTAGAGCCCATTTCTTTTTCTCTTCCCTTTTACCCCAAAGAAAATTCCTTTGAATATTCCTGATTTGCTATAAGACTCCTGTTGGTGCTGGAAGGGATGATAACATGTAGATTGGAATGGTTTGTAGCACTTCCTTCGTGAGAACTAACCTCCCTGCTAAATTCAAGGATCTGATTGTCCATTTGCTGACTTTGTCCTTCAATTTGTTAACTACAGAATACCAGACTTCCTTGCTTAGAGGTTTGTCAGTGAGGGGTATTCCAAGATATTTTGAGGGAAGATGATCCCTTTGAAAGCCTATAATTCTAGAGATATTTCTTTGAATTGAAATAGCAGTGTTGAAAAAGAAAACTTTAGATTTTGTGAGGCTTACCTCTGTACCCACGGCCATTGCGAACTCATACAGGATTTGTTTGCATGCTTTGGCTTCCTTAACTGTGGGTGTGCCCTGCAGCATGGTGTCATCCACAAATTGTTGATGGGTCAATGTGTCCCCATTCGGAGTGAGTTTAAGTCCCTAGATTCTTCCTTCCTCCTTGGCTGAAATGATCACTCTACCGAATCCTTCCATCATGGGAATTAAGAGGAAGGGGGAGAGAGGATCTCCTTGTCTGAGGCCTCTCGATCGCCTGAAGGTTCTGGATGGAGATCCATTAAGAAGAATTGAACAACTAGAAGTGGTAACAAGAGCCATGACCCATCTTATCCAATTGTGGTCAAAGCCATATGATTTAAGAACTTCCCTGATATAATACCAGCTTAGCTTATCACAAGCTTTCCCTATGTCTAGTTGTATTATCATACATGCTTGCTTATTGGTCTTGAGGGAATGCACCACTTCATGAGCTTGAATGATGTTATTGAGAATTTGTCTACCTTCCACATATCTAGTCTGTTCCTCTGACACAAGTGTTGTAAGAAGGGGTTTGAGTCTGTTAGCAATTACTTTGGAAATGATTTTGTACACCACATTGCATAAAACTATGGGTCTGAATCTATCCGGAGTCATGGCTTTTTCATGTTCGGGGATTAAGGCTATGAAGGATTCATTAAGCACTCTCAGAACTGATTTTGATTTTCTCGAATCCTCCACCACCTCCAGAATGTCATGTTTGACTATTTCCCAGCATGTTTGAAGAAGTCTACATTGAAACCATCTAGGCCTCGAGCTTTCCCATTGTGCATTTATTTGATTGCTTCATTGACCTCTTCCTCCATTACTAGCCTGTTGAGATTATAATTGTCTTCTTTGGTTACCAGTTTTGGAATATGTTGGGTAAAACTTTTAGTAAATTGAGATTTGTCTTCCATGGTCTCCTTTGCTATATTTTGAAAATGTTGAACCAGTACAACTTCCATTTCCTTGTGAGTATTTTGCTTTGTTCCTTGAGGATCTATAAGTTTTGTGATCCTATTATGTGCCCTGTGTTCCATGGTAGACTTATGAAAGAACCTGGTATTTCTCTCCCCTTCCTTAATCCATTGCACTCTAGATTTCTGTCTCCAGAAGATTTCCTCCTGCTGACATCTGTTGTCCCATTCTTGTTGAAGTGAGTCCGCTTGCATTTTCCTTTCCTCTGTGAAGCATTTTGTGATTAGAATTTATTAATTACCTGTAAAAAAATTTCCCACTTCTCCCTTGGCTTTGAATATGTTGCCAAACTCATTTTTATTCCATTCTTTGAGCTTTCTCTTGATGTGTTTGAGTCTCTGATGTAGGAGGAACATTTTTGTGCCTTGGGTGGGTATTTCTTCAACCCACCAATTTCCAATATTAGTGATGAAATCAAGGTGATTAAGGCAGACATTTTCGAACCTGAAAGGTTTGTTCCTTGGGGTTCTAATTAAGGAGGCTTCCAACTAGATGGGCCAGTGGTCCAAGCCTCCGAAAGGGAGGATGAAAGCTATCATGATATGGCCGATGAGAAGGAGATCCTCTGAGATTATAAATTTTTCTAATCTCGAGGCTACTTGGAAAGTTCCTCCTCTCTTGTTGTTCCAGGTGAAGATGCCATTTATTGTGTCCATATCCACTAGTCTCATATTGTTAAGGAAGTTCTGGAAGGCTATTGAGTCTCTACCAAGTGTTCAGGTTCCCCCTTTTTTCTCTATGAGAGATCTGATCATATTGAAGTCCCCTCCCAGAATCCAGGTCATTGTTGGATGTGTCTCTCTCAGCTCCTCCAGAGAGGTGAGGAGCTTGAGTTTGTCTTCCAGAAGTTGAGGACCATAGATATTTGTGATCATGTAAAAATCCTTGTCCCCCAAATGTTGGATAACCATTGAAAGGTGGTTTATGGATGCCTTAGCATCCAGGATTCCAAATTTTTTAGGATTCCATAGAGTGAGAATTCCTCCAGCTGAATTATTTACTTTGACTTCTAGATACTCATACTTAATAAGCCATTTGCTATGCATTTCCCTAATTTTGTCTATTAAGCATTTTGTTTCCTGTATAAACACCATATCTGGTTTTTCTTCTTTTATTCTGTTACTGAGATTTCTTTGTTTCCTTTTACTCCCTAGTCCTCTAATGTTCCAGGCTGTAAGCTTCATAATGATGGGTTTGTAAAAGAGTAACTGGTGAGATCTTTCATTTTACCTAAATTAATCATGAGTTTTCCATACTTTGTCAGTAATTCATTTTGTCTCTTTCTTCCTCTTTTCTTGCTTGGGTTTTTGATATAGTGTCATGTTATTATCTCCATTGATTTAACCCCTTTGTTCTCCTAGCTATCGTGGTTCCTTTTGACTCCTATATCCTTTGTATGAGACCTTCGGAGGAATCGTTGTTGTACTCTATCAAACTCCTCTTGTGGTAGAGAGTCAATTCCTTTGTTGATTCCCTGCTCTAGAAACGTTTCTAGTTCAAGGTTCTCCCTCTTGAGGATCTCCTACAGGTCTTGGTCCTCTGTACCTCCTTCACTTGGGGTCATCTCATGGTCCCTTCCAGGTTCCATGATGCTCGATGAGTCCTCCTTTTGTCCATTGTATTCCTCTATGATTTCCATGCTATCCTATTTTTCCTTCTCTATATGATAGTCCTCTGGTTTCTTGTGCATTCCATTTTCTCATCCTTCTTCTTCTAAATTTTGAAACTGTTATGAATTGGTATCTTTCTTTTGCTGGGTTTCTTTTGGGATTTTTTCGCCCTCCTTTTCCTCTGCTTGCCACTTTGGTAAAACATTCAGGGTCTTTTCCTTTGTTGGTTTTCGGGTATTCCTCCCTTTTGTTAAGTGGGTAGTCTCTGAAGAGGTGCCCATGTTCATGACATTTACGGAATCTGAATGGGATGTGTTCACAGTCGACTACTTGGACCCATTCCTCGTCATAAAATTCCTAGATGACTTCATCTGGGAGTGCTCTCGATAAGTCCATCTCTACACATATGCGGGCAAAGTAGGTATATTTCCCTCACAGAGTTTCCTCTGATATCTTTATGAATTGCCCTAATTTGTTACCTATAGCTTTTAAAGATTCCAGCAACCAGTAATCTCAAGGTAAGGAGTATAACCTAATCCATATCGGGACCGATGTGAACGTTTCTCGCTCTGGAACAAAGCTCATCACCCAAGGTCACATGTAAAGGCCTGCAACAGCATAGAAGTAGGGTCCTCCTTCGAAAACTCTGTCTTTGTCCTCTAGGTTAGTGAAAACCACTGTGAAGAAACCCTTGGAGTCAAGATGTAGATTTATTTCTCCCTTCGGTTTCCAGTTGTTTCTTATCCATGTATACAATGCTTTCTCCATGGGCCATATGCCCATGAACTTGCAAATCACCGCATAAGTCGCCATATGGTCTTTGTGCACCTGTAGTGCAAGATTGTTTAAGACCACCCGAGGTTTAATGTTAGCCTTGGGCTTGCAGGGTCCCGTCGCAGACATTTATTCAGTTCTCTGACTGCTTTCGCCAGGATTCGTTTCCCACCTAACTTCCTTGTGGGTCCCTTCATTTTCATGGGAATTGCTACTTCCTAGCTTGTGAGTGCCAGTTGTCTTTGTCTCTGCCTCCGGTGGTTTTCAGAAATTGTTCAAACTCGCCTCTTTGCTTTTTTTTGAAACCACGTTACTATAGGAGGGAGTGGAGCTCCCTCCTCCAAGCCCCTCCATCATAACCCGCTCGCTCCTGTCGCCCCCTGTTCAAAACCTAGTACCTCAAAGCTCTCCCCTCAGTTCTAGATCAACGTCTATGAACCCTCGAATTGTTTATTTTATTTGATCTTATAGAAACTATTTCAATTTCATTCAGCGTGAATTCTAAATCTTATGGACATTTATAATAATAAAGATAGTTACTATTTTTTATTGAGCATTTAAAGTGTATTATAAATAACATTTATGAGTTAGTGATTGGAGTAAATTTTTAATAAATCATTAAATAATCTATTAAATTTAGCTGTATATATAGTTTATTTAAATTTATTAGTGAAATTGATGATAGTTTTCTTTTAAATTAATTTAGTATTATTAAATTACTAAAGATTATTTATTAAGTTTTATTAGAGTATTTAAAATATTTTGTACAACTATTATATTGAAATTTAATATATTTTTGAAATGTTTCAATATATTGCTAAAAAGATTGATAATTTAGATAAGCATATTATAATATAAACAAATTTAAAGATCAAATAAAACTAAGAAAATTAAATTAAGTTAAATATATTTTTGATATAAATTAAAAAGTAAAATACTATTATTATTTAATTTTTTCAATTGTTTTTAACATATTAAAAATTATTTATTTAAATATTTAAGATAAATACTATATTGAAAACCAATATATTACTTGTATTAGCTGTTATTGAAATGTTTCAATACATTACTAATAAGATTAAGATTGACAATTTAGCAAGGAGGCTGGAGCGGGAGGGGTAATAATCAACCTCGAAGAAAAAACAGAAGTCAATTATGCTTGGGGACTTAGGGTCACCTCTAACAACCAAGCAAAAGGATTAGCATTATGGTAAGGATTAAAAATATGTTTGGACAATGGTGTCAACTCCTTGAACATAGTGGGTGATTCCAAGCTAATCATTCAAAAACGCATTAGGCTTGTCGGGAATGGCTCCCATATAGTAGATGAAACTTCTTCAATCATGGTAAGAATAATATATATGTTGAGAAGATTTGATAAAGTTAATATATTCCATGTTTTGCGAGCCAACAACCAGATGGCAGACATTCAAGAAAATGCAAGGGTTATATTAGGACTTGGTATATTATTCATAAATCACGACATATCATTATGTCCCATCCCTTAGCTGATGGCTTCCAGTTGAATTTATACGTTGGGGGTATGGGTCATCAGAACTTTATGGAATCAGTTAAGGAGGCCTACTTCCCTAGGCACCTCTGTGTGGTGGTAGTTATGTTGGATAACTATCTGCAGTACCTTCACATCTTGGATACTAGGATGGAAGGTGGTATTTTAACTCACAGTTGTGGTGTCGTCGGAGGAAAGGTCATGTGTGATGAGGCATCAAATCCTCACTAGTTTTTACAATATAACTAATTCATCAGGGGAAGATAGCACCATTGCTGGAAGCTTTTGGTCTTGGACGGGGAGAAACATGGAAGGTATAGCAATTGATAAGACCCTGCACTATTCCACATTGATGAAAGACAGGTTGGAGAGGAATGTCAGGATTGCTCAAATCGATATATACCTCAGCTAGTTCCGGTCAGTAAATCACAAGTTCTTCGCTGCGCAGAAGTGAATTGCTGCAAAAATGTCATCAACAAGGAATGTCAGTGGGGGTGGTTATGGTTCTGGGATCTCCGGGTCAGGAAATGGCATGGGGAATGATTGTATGGAGAGCCTAATTGAGGGCTACTGCAAAAATGTGATAAAGAAAATCATCAAAGAATTAAACAAGAATATGGCGATCATCTATGCTCAGTTGTCTGGATTAGGTAAATACTAGGAGTTTATGCAGAAAATAGTGGAAGGTTTGTGAATGGATGTTATGAGCATACAACAAAAGGTTGACAATATAGGAATCAAGGTGGAGATGACTATGATGGGAGTCTTAAAGGAGGTGTTTGGAATTGGAAATCCCTCAGCCACCAATGTTGATTGCAGCGAGGATGATGATGTGAAGGTTCTGGTTGGTGATGATGATGAAGTTGATGTTGCTGCTATGAAGATTCAGGGAGAAGAAGATAACGAACCAGAGAACTTGAACACGTTTGTGGGCGAGCCTACGGGTGATGTCACTGAGACAGAAAGAAGCTGCAAGTACTTTTATTTTATATATATGCAATTATACCGTTGTATAGTCTATAATGGCACTTTTTGGAGAATATATAGCTATAGCTTTATAAAAAGAACACATGTAAATAATAGGGGTAACAAGAAGGTCCATACTCATTGTAATGAAAGGAGAGATACAAATAGATCAAGTCTGTTGTTTTTTGTAAGGGACCTAGCCCGTTTCCAGATAGTATAATGACAATGCTATCTGTTCCTTTAAAAAAAAGTATTAAGATTGACAATTTAGATCAACCATGTTATAAGATAAAAAATGCTTATTCCTTGAATCAATGCTTCCCCATTGTCTATGTTAATCATATTATAAGATAAATAATGTTTATTCCTTGAAAAAAATCTCAACTAAGTAAAGAGAATGGAAGTGCTTATTGTTTAGCCATAAAGGGTAGGTCAGAGTTCATGCTTCACTATACAAAATATTGTACTAAATTGTTCCTCAAACAAAATTTAGTCAAATAGAGTCAACACAAATATTATGCTTTGGAAATCCTTGAACCATAATTAACTATAGTGAACATGGGCATATTCTTTTGGAAATTATATGTACATTAGTCAACCAAAGGCAACTAAATAATTGTTATATTTTATTATGAATATTTAAAGCTTAATATGGATAACATTTATAAGTTAGTGAGTGAAGTAATTTTTTATTATTCTTTAAATAGCAAGGTATTAATATTTCTCTGTATATATAATTTATCTATTAAATTTATTATTAAAATGATAATAATTTTTCTTCTATATTTAATTAATTTTATCAACACATTAAAAGTATTTATTAAACATTATTAAAGTATTTAATATATTTAATACAACTACGTTATTGAAAATCAATATGGTAATTGTATTAGTTGTTTTTGAAATGTTCAATACATTACTAAGAAAGAGATTGACAATTTAGATAAATATACATTATAGAATAAAATTCAAAATTCCAAAATATTTAAATTAAATTAATGAAATTAGATTAAAAACATAAATTATAATAAATATTTATTTTTAATTAAAAATCAAATGTTATATATTAGTTTGAAATGATGCAATATAATTATCGTTTATTTTTTAACTTAAAAAAATATTTATTTATAATTTACTTAAAGTATTTTTGGTATAATAAGACAATTACTATATTCAAAATCAATATACTATTTGTATAATTTTTTCTGAAATGTTTTAATATATTACTAAGAATATTGGCAATTTAGGTAAACATGTTATAAGATAACCAATGCTTATTATTTTAATCAATGCTTCCTCATTGTCTACATTAAATTATTGGTTAATGAAATGTAAATGACATGGAAGTGTTCAATATTTAGTCATAACAGGGAAGTCACAATCCTTGTCTCACTATATAAAAGATTGTATTAAATTGTTCCTCAAACAAAATTCAATCAAAATGGGCTTCATGTTCTGGGAATTTAGAACCATAAACATGTTTTGGGAATTATATGTATAATAACACTATATAAAAGATTGTATTAAATTGTTCCTCAAACAAAATTCAATCAACATGGGCTTCTTGTTCTGGAAATTTAGAACCATAAATATGTTTTGAGAATTATAATAACATAGGAAAATGTCAATCTTCCTAAGAGCTTTAGTTTTGCCCTCCTTCATCCCCTTAATAGATTCTTGAGCTACCCTCTTCAACTCTCTAATCTTTCGGCATATGGATGTCATGTGATTCAATGGAGGAGGTAGCAATAACTGAGACCAAACATTTCATACCATATCCCCAAATTCATCCATTTTAAGCCATTTCATGTTGAATTTGAAGGGGTATGATCTCTTATGTTCCACTTCATCCCATGTTATCATAATGGGCAAGTGATAAAAATTAAATTTTGGAATAATATAAGGTCTTATATCTGTCAGATGATTAACCTTAGTTTGATTAACCAAAAACCTATCCATTATTTTTTAGATACCCTCCTCACTAGTTCTCCCATTCCTCCAAGTGGAGCCATGAGGATTTGGCGTGACATCTAATACGGAAAAATACTCCATCAAACCTATGAAATAAGAAACCATACTATCAATTATAGACTTCTATCCCCAAATATCTTCCCCCCACATTGAAAAATTAAGATCCCTTGCGATGATCATGTAATTTATAAATTAAAGGATTCTACATTGCGCAACCTGGTCCAAAAATAGTCTACACCCCACATATGGAGCTTATGAATTGACAGTTCAGACCCTTTGACAATTTTGTATCATGTGTCCGATCATGATAATCCCTGCACATGATAGAAATGTCTGCATCTCAATAGTTTTTGGATCCCGCATAATCCCCAGAACACCAGATAATCCAATAGCATCAGTTGCAAATAAATGTCATGCAGGGCACACAAATAACATTTCCTCCCATGCCTTATATTTGTAAACCATTGTTTCTTCGAAAAGGATTAGAGAGAGTTTATGAACTCGAACAATACCTCTCAGGGAGTTTAATTTGGAGGTCGCTTCGAAACTCCAGATGTTAAAGGAAATAATAATCATGGAGGTACCATACACATAGTTATATCCCCTCTAAGGACCTAGACTCCATAAATATAAGAAATAAAGACATTCCCAACAATAAAATTAGAATCAATATCAAATCGGTTATTGGGAGATCCAACCCAATCGACATAACCCAATTCTATCTTGTTATAGGTTGAAACCTTTTTATATTTAGGGGCTTTCTTATTCCTATGTGTGACATTTTTATATAAATAACCTATAGAATCCAGAGGATTATGGAAAAGGGATCTTTTAATAGAAAAGGGAGCCAGATTCTCAGATGAGGACAAAATAACCTCCAATTCTTTATTAGGGGAAAATGTACCAGGGGACGAGAACATATCCAAAGGTAGGGATGACAACCTAGCTACAGAGGACAACTTATTGGAAAGAGGGTAGGACTCAGCTACATGACGAGTTTGAGGATAGGAGCCTCATGACCGAAGTCATTCTTTTAGTTTACAAAGGGACGAGGATAATGCGATGGATCATCAGAGGGATGGGGATATTGCAACAAAAATGGCATCATTACTTCAAGGGATGACTTGCCAGAAATATTGTCGATCTCAGATGCAGATGAGATAGTGGGCCAAATGCCTCACAACCATAGTCAATCGAGAAACCCAAAGAGGGTAGAAGAACATCAGATAGATTTGGGACTGTTAGATCATACATACACCCCAAAGTTGTAACATAGTTATATACCCCAGATTTACAATTATCTTTCATCATATGGTTGAGATAGGGAATCCAATTACCTATGAGGTTTGGACTGTCGGACCCCATATGAACAGAAGGGTAGACCTTGAGCTTGGATGACACTAACCTGTAATATCCCTTCCCTTAATAATAAATAATAAATAATAAAAATAATAAATCATAAACGTTAAATAGTAAATGATATTAAAAATATATTCAAGAAAATAAATAAAAATAATAAAAATAAAAATAGTAATAACCATACTAAAGCTCTAAATAAGAAAAATAGAAATAAAACAAGAAAACTATCAAAAAGAAGAAAATAAAACAAGAAAGCTAAAAATCAAAGAAAGCTACATGTAGACACATGGCATGTGTACATGTGGTTTCCCATCCAATGTTTGTTTTATTTATTAGATGGTGAGGAGGATGGGAGGCATTCCATCATTCCAAGATTTTATCTTTCATTCTCGTGGGAGAATGTTGTTCTAAGACATACGAGTCACTGGCAGTAGTACGTTGATTGAGGGCTCGGGGGTGGCTAGTTGTAGCAAATCCTTGCGCAATTGAGCCTATGGCTGGGTGGAGAGTCCTCCCCAAAACCTTGTTGTGGTAAGCCTACTTCTACCACAGGTAAGCACTATTCATAGTTTGAATTTAGTTTATTAATTATATGTTTATTTGGCTAAGGTAAGTGCCACTTTGATTTTAATTTAATATTAATTAGAAAGTTAATTAGATATTTATTTTGGGTTGTTACATAACCCTTGCCTAAAAGATAAGAGGAAATCCTTCCGCTCGGTGAATCTCTTTTGGAACATGGAAATTAGATTCTCGGTGTCATGAAGTGAAGGCACCGATAGGGCACTCCCTAGTAGTCAATGTAGAGCTGAAAAGAATAACTACTCCAATGTATGTATAGCTCGACAATCAACCCTCTGCCCATCTCAACCTTAACCAGAACCTATACCATACGTTTATCAAGTTGCTCGAAGCTGCCTTCATCCCAATAATCGAAATTCCCAATACGATGAGTGATTTCCTTGATAGCAGACTCATTCTAAAGTTCCAGTGGCAGCCTAGACAATTTATCCCACACATTTATCCCACACTAGGTTCCTCTGAGGGGGTCAAAACCTGCCTTCCACTCATGTAGGATGAGAAATAACCTCCCCTTAACCCATGGAACCCTTAGTATCATGTTCGCGTCCTCAGGGCACAAAAAGTGAAAACAAATCCACCTGTTGAACAATACACTCAATTTCGAACTGTATTTTATAAGCAGGGGCTATCTTTCCTCCACCCATTTCTTTACGTGCTCCCCCATCATCTGTAAATGATTCCACCTTCCTAACAAAGCCTTATGTCGCAACCTTTCGATACCGTCCCAAAAGGAACCTGTGCCTAGAACCAAGGGCGACTCTCCTTTAATCACACTAATAGGAATCCTCGCAGGGTTGTTTTTCCGTCCCCACAAAGATGAATTAGTTACCAGTTTTCCCTTTTGTGTCGTAGTTAATTCCTTTATGTCTACTGTGAAATTATTCGAGCCATTGATTTTTCCCGAAGCCTACAAAATTTTTACTTAAGCCTCATGTTCAACTTGCAACATGGTCTCAATTAGAGTTTCTGTAGACAAATATGTGGAGCCTTGTATGACATACTAATGTCCATCATCCACCAACTACTTCATCGTATTGATGCTACCTGGATCCCGGTGAGAACAATACAGACATCGTAACCTTCTAAAGTGGAAGGACTGTCACGCTTTAGTTGATCATTGTTGGATTAAACCCATATCAAAGTCTAATACCTTTGAAAAGTGTATTCATCTGTTTCATGGATTCCGCAATGTCCTTTAAAATCTTACAAAAGAATTCAATTGCTTCACAGGAACGATAAGCCCCATGCAGAATAACCAGTGGTTGATAATTGTTCCATTATAATACAAGCCACCATCAACCGTATATCAACTATATACCCCTTCCAATAAAAGCATGATGACAATACGATCAGAATCTGTATAGTAGGTAACTATAAAGACATACTATACCAACTATATCATCAAATCCCAAGTCATAAAAGCAAGGATCCTACGAACACGCTACATTAAATTGCATACATTCAAGTTATTACCCAAGCCCTAATGTGATGCGAAAACACACCTAACCATGGATCGAAGCCCCAGTCGATGAAATTAAGACATAGTTGAATGAAGCACCCATGTGCAATGCTCCTCTGTGCTTCTGCCTTACCAGAATGCATCATAACACACCATATTATAACATTGGCCAAGCATAATAGAGAAAATTGGAGGTGATGAACTCATAGAAAATTACATATATCCACATTTAAGGATTGTTTCTTATAAACCTGGAAGGCATTGCACACTTAGCTTATAAAAAAAAGACACATAATATTCATTGAACAAACCAATAAGTACCCAATGTAGAAGGCAACCAAACCAAAACCAAGTACAAGGGATGATACTTCCCAAGGATCAAACATGCAATTATTCTTGTCCAACAATTCTTTATTAAGTACATTTTGAATCTGACATCCATTGCATATAGTTGTCAAATTCGTCAGCTATTAATTGAGGTGAATGTTAAGAGTATCTAACTTATCCATGGGTTCTCGTAGGTTATTCTTCACCTCTTTAAACGTGAAAATTTACTACTCAAGTATAAAGGATAGTTCATATGTCTTTTATTTCTTATTCTGTTGTTATGACTTCTCTACATATTCTCTCATTTGGACATTTTCAGCAACAAGCTGATGAACTAGTTGTCGCATTGAGTCCAATCAGTCCTCGCTTTTTCTTAGGCAAGCTAGTTGTAGTTTATCCATAACTAAACTTATACAATTAGTCTAGACAACTTCCTTTTCTTTATTTTTTCATAGCATGATAATCTCCTTCCTCATTCTCTTCCACCTGCTAGAAGTTTCTCTAGAGACAACATGAAATAGTTGAAAAACCTAAATATCCAATATATCTTTTGGATCATATGCTAGTTGAGTCAGTTTAAGTTATTGTGTTGAGGTAAAATGCCCCTTAAATTTCATTGATTTATAATTGTGTATTTTCTTATGTGTTCTTATGCTATCCTTCAAGTGGACTTGTTATGATTTTCTAAAAATTGTGGAACACCTTTCAACTAACCTTTTGTGACTATTGTTGTCTTTGCCATCATTGTTATTAATGAGGTAGGTTCTTTATTACATATGAATCATGTAGTTATTCTTTATTTATTATATATTTTCTATGTTGAATGAATATGTATGTGCCATTAAAACATCCTAGGTTTGAATCCCCTAGGCTTGAATCCTCTTATCCATACTGCATTATTTTTACTAATTTCTGATTCTATTCTTGTTCCTTCAATTAGTGGGGATATACCTTTCAAGTCGACTAGTGCATGTCATTATCCCATCCTTTGTTTCTCTATTTGACTTGACTACCCTTTAGTAATTGTTGTTTGGGATGATCCTATTAGCTTTAGTGATCATCCCATACCTTACTCCTATTGAGTTTGTCACTTTACTTTTTGATGTTCTCTCAACATGTTCTACGTGGCAATCTCAAAAAAAAA
>APFE031710397.1:0-14682 GCA_000404065.3 Pinus taeda | reverse complement strand
TGTGAAAAGTCCTTTGCATCAATTCAACATCCAGCAAGCCATGCAATATTTGGTCCAACAGCACTTTATTCCGAAATAATCAGATTTACAGCAATGTCTAAGAATCCACCATCAATACTCTGAATGAGGGAGTATTTATAAAAAAAAATTACACTAAAATATCTCATAACAAAAAGAGATATATTCTAGGGTGACTAACTATAAGTTATATGAAAATAGAGACAGATTGTCTCGTAGACAGAAGATAAAGTAAATTGATGGTTTGATGTCCCTACTTTTGGTGAATGAGCTGGACACAGGCCCTAAGATGAAGCATCTTGTTGTCTTCTTTGTAAATTCGTGCTGGCTGTCCTGCTTTTCACTTTCTCACTGATACACTTTGACCTGTTCTGATACTCTTTACCTGTTTTGACCCTTGTTCATCCTCCTGTAGTAAATAATGCAAAATTTTACTTTTTACCAAGGATAAATTACAAAATGTCTAGCTTTTCTTCCCACCATTTTTCCTGTGGTATTCTGGTCCTTTGGAGTTTTTTGAGGATTTCATCAGTCTCAGTGTACCTGAAAAAAGTAGGTTGAACTGGAAACAAATGCTTTAACTCATTCTCAACATAGAAAAGGTTCTCTAGACTATCATAGAGAACTCTGCTTGTAGGCAATGCCTTTGGTGCCAATGTACTGGTTGATGAACTTGCCTGGTTACCTGCATATTGATCTAATTTTTCAACATAATCTATATGCCTCATTAATTTATCATTGATAACTAAAGGACTAGGTAGCCATTTTTTCTGCAAAATATTAAATTTCTCCATAAAAGCATTAATCTCCTCCTGCATGTTTCGGCATCTTCTTTCTAAGTTCTGCATCAGAGACCTTTTGGTCAATACCTTTTGACTTCCAGAATAGTACCTGTTCTATCTTCAATGCCAATTTCCTCCAGCTGATACTTGTTCTTACTATTCAAAAAAATTATAAGCCTGGTGGCTTCCTCAGGCATCTTTCCTAATTCTTCCTTTGTCCTCTAAATTTCTTGCAGTGCTACCTTCACTAAATCAACCTGTTCAAACATTATTTGTATTGATGGCCAAACATCATTTATTGACTAAGTGATGTTGGTCCAAAGAATATTCTTGATTTCTGCTAAGGGATTGTCAAATGTAAGGTCTTTTTCTAATGATTTCACCTTTTGTTCTAACCCTTTATTTTCCCTCACCTTTTCTGCAAAATTTATCTTTGAAAGGTCATATTTTTGTTCTAAGGTACCATATTGTTCTTTTACCTTTTACAACTCTGAAACTTGGAGCTTCATCTCCTCCATTGGTTTTTTCAATTCCTCTGTACTTAGACTTGAAGTTCCTGCTGGTGTTGTTCCTGTTCCTCTGACTATTTCAGCTGTGGCCATAAGGGCATTGGGTGCCAGAGCTATTGCCAGTGTTGAAGGGACTATTGTAGAGACTATAGGGATCACATTTAGTGGCTGGGAGGTCGACTCTCCCTATTTTCTTTTGAGTGACCTTTCTAACTCTTGCTCGGTTTCCTTCAATTGTTCATTAAGCTGTAGGAGCAAGTCCATAAGCTCCTCTTCAGATTTCTGCAGTTTGTGGATGTCTGGATGGGGATAATTTTAGCTGCTTTCTTAAGGCAGCTATGTCTTCATCTCTTTTCTTTATTAAGGCTTCTGCAACCTTCACATCCTTTGGATTATGTCCCACTCCAATTATTAACTCTTCCAAAGTTTTAATTCTATTCTCCTTGGCCTGTGAGGAGGCTCACTCTAGTTGTAATTGGGCCGTTGTATTATTGAGAGGATTCTCTAATATTTGGGCCATCATGGCCTTACCTGTCAAAGTTGAATATAGCATTTCCCATGTTTTCCTGTGTAGCTCAATTTGATCCAAGGGATGAATATCTTTGGCCATGACCTCAAAATTGGTTTGAAGATAATTTGCAGCTGTTTGAGGTTTCTGTACTTTAGGCTTGAAGAGGCTCATTTCCATTTTTCCCTCCTTGATGTCATAAGCTGACATCAACCTGTTCTGATTTGTGAGAGCCATTTTCAGATATTTATTATAGACCTAGATTCTCAATGGCTCGTTCCTAGCTTTGATTTATTTGAATTTATGTTTAATATCTAGGTTCTTATTCCCTGGGGGCTTGAAGGATGATACTTCAGTGCTCTGTTGTCTCTCTAGCTCCTGTCTCTATGAGCTAGAAGGTGTCCCACCTGCTGGGAAAGTCTGGTGACTATCCACACCTTCTCTTCTTTGGCTGTCTGTGGTCTCTTCAAAAATTTCCTATTATGAATGAGGATTTAGCCTATGCCTTTTAGGACCAGGCTTGTCTGATAAGCAGTGGCAGGGGTAGCTACTTCCTTGTCTCTTTTTTTGTTCCTTTCCTCGTTCAGAGGAGTCTACAAAATTGGAGGATCTTCTACATTGATTTGAGGTGGGTGAGCCTGTGTTTGAGCTTGCTCTTGAGAAGTTTCAGGCTGCTTAGACATGTTTGATTGTTCTGTTGTTTGGGGACTAATCTCTGGTCCCTTTCCCTTGGATGTCCCTGTAAGTGGTGTGCTGGTATCTTTTGAATGCTTCTGGGAGATTTCAGCTGTAGAGGCACTGATCTTTGATGCTAACCTTTGAGATGTTCAAACTGTACCTATCCAAAAGAATCCAAGTCAAGTGTTTTTTCAAGATCCTTCATCACATTTTCTATATTGACCTGTTCAGTATCAGTTTCCATTAAAGTACCTTCCCTCCACTCATCCATATTGGCAAATTGTTCAATCTCTGGAATCCTGTGATGTATGTAAGGTGATAGTTTGTTTTTCATCCTTCTATCACAGATGAAACCATGGGGATCATAAGGAAACTAATTAAAACTCTTGTGTAGTTTAAGTCGATCTTCTAGAATTTTCTCTACTTCTTTCCATGCTTACCTAGTGTTGCAGACAAAAGGGCCTAACTGACTCTTGATTTTGAGCTGTGCTATCTTTTTGGCTTTATAAAAATGAATCATGTCTAAGTTAATCATTTGTCTGTAATATTCCAATGCAAATAGTCTCATTGGAACATATTTGGGTAGCTTAAATGGGGAAAACTCACACCCATATACTTTAAATTCTGTATGGTTCTGGTATAGATACCAGTCACCCAATCTGTATTGTTTAGAGAGCTGGAGGATCTTCTTAATATCCTCACTGATTCTGGGAGGTGAAACTCCTGTCAGAAAGGTAGTTGCAGGGTGTACAAACTGATCAATAAACTCATTGTAGGAATAAGGGCTGTCATAAGATTCATGGAAGATGGAGGACCAAAAGATGGCAGATCTTGGATTAGCCTTAGTATCCAGCTTCATGAAAGAAAATGGAAATTTGTCTGAATGGTAGTAGAGAATGAGGTGATATATAAAGGTAGAACACTTGAAGAGGCTTTAATTCCCTAGCCTTATGAGCTGGTCATGAATTTTGTCAGCAATGAATGAGGCATAGTCATACTTGACAGCAGGGGGCTGTCTAGGAGTAAAGATAGAAATCAGCAATAGGGTTAGTTCATCTACATACTCACTAGTGTTGAATCCCATGACTGCAGATATCATATTGACTATGATTTTACCTATTTTAGTGAAAGAAACTTGCAGATAAGGAGGTGGGTTCTTGGTTTGATATTGCTTTAGTATGAAGGTCTGGCGGAGGCAATCAAGCTCAGATTGGGACAATTTCACTGATTGCTCAAGTAAATGTCCAATGGAAATGGGGGTGAGGGCCTGGCTAGAGTGAAATTACAACATTTCATTGATTGATTCAGCAGTTATCGGGAGAAGAACTGTTTGGTTGGGTGACATAACTGCTCTACAGTTAGGGTCATTATTGACATGGAAATGATGGATTATGTCAGGGAAAACATGGACAGAGAGAAGAAAGTATATGGGAAGATTGGATTCCTATAGTCCTAAGATATCACAACCATTCAAGTAGTTATCCCTATCTTGGAAAAAGACTTTGAGGTGACTTTTATCAGTGGTTAAGTCTTTTATCTGGAAGTCTTTATTTGCGAGAGGTAGATAGTCTAAATATCGATGAGGAGTGTTGATTGGTGTGACATTCAAAGCTACCGAGGTTTCCATTTCTGGTTCTTGTGGATTCAAAAATGGAACTTGGGTTTTCTTTGTGAAGTGGGCCAAACTGAAGGTCTGGGGGAGCTAAATGACAAATGCGAGAACCAAATTATAATTAATTTGGGATTTTTCATCAATTTATCATGGAAAACAAGTATTTGCAGAGTTTTCTTGGGAAATTGGATAAATACTTGTCTTTTGGGGGGCTGATGACGAAATGCAGATACTGGGTATTGCTGGAAGCTTTGGGCTGGGACAACTGTGAAGTTTGAAGCAGGTTGGCGGATGGAAGCTTAAAATAGTTGACCTCAACGTTCTTGCATGGGCATACAGGTTTGCAGAATAATACAATGAAAATGAGTTGTTTGTTTTTTTTACAAAGTCAGAGTTGGTGGGATTTAGGATTTTGGACAGGTGGCATCAGCGGGAAAATGACATGATGTTTTGTTGTTTGTGGGAAGGCGGTAAACGGTTTCATATTGCACCGCTTATGGGGAAGGGTGGTATTTTGTGTTGGGCTAGTGATTCCATAGAAAAAGTGACGCGTAGCAAGGTACTGTGCAAAAAACCGGTTTGTGATCGCATGCTAACATGCGGTCACAAAGGGTTGTGTGATATGCATTGTGACCGTCGAATGTGGGAGACGTAATTGGACGATGGTCGGGGGGTATGAAGTGATCGAGGTTTAGTGCTGGTAGGCTCGATATAATTAAGTATTGTTTAATTACATTGGGGGTGGAAGGATTGGCTGATGAGGTTATTAATTAACCATGAGGGTTAATTAATACCATTTTGATATTGTGGGGGGTTAAGGATATTAATTAGTTACAGGTTAACTAATTAATCCCATATTCAAAATGTATTACGGTTATAATTAACCAGGGGAGGGATATATAATAATTTCGGGATTATTTACATAATTTACAATAATACGGGAGTGGGTGAATTATTATAGGGGATTTACATAATATAAGTTAGTAATTAATATGACATAATGAATGGAAAAGTGCTAAGTATAAAAACATTTTATATGTGTACTTTAAACTTAGGCTAAAGTGAAAACAAGGGTTTTTTTAATGGAAAATCTTGTAATTTTCCTAAGTAAAATAGGATTTTACTTAGGAAAAGCTTTATGAAATGAGATAAATGATTTTTATGAATGATTTAATACTTAGGCTTTATAAATTATTGGACCGAGGGTCTGGTCCCTCTAGAAGTCAGAGAAATGGTCTGAGCCCCTTTAACTTTGTAAATGCCTTTAGTACTTAGGGGAAGTTAGTGAAAATTAAGGGGAAAATGGATAGGGAAATTAATTAATCTGACTTTGTTTCTTTGATGTGATGTACTCCAATGTAAGTTGTGCTTTACTCAAGTGATGAAAGAAAAAGATTTAAGCCTTAAACTTAGCCATTCACCACACATTTATTCTGCAACCATCATCTACTTACCCTACCTATTTTATCCTAGCATTTTCACTTCTTTATTAGGGTGCACTTAGACTGGAAAACCATTTTCTCACTTTCTTTTCTTTTACATAATGATATCTATCTAACTCTACACTTATTACATCCAAGGGCTCAGATTAAACTGATGAGCTCATTTTCTTCACTCTACCTATCTACTTATCTGCCAAGATTACACTGTTTTGTTAGATCTTATTCTCTATCTCTATAAACATGAAAGTAAAAACATGGAATAACCAAGTTTAAACTATTTGACTACCATGGATTGTGGCATAGGTGACAAGCTGCACGCAATCTTTATTATACAAAAGTAAAACGTAGTGGCATTTAGACTTGCACACTTTCCTGGTCTTTCTTTTGTTGGGGTTCATTTTCTTTCATTTTTTGACCATCTTTTATTATTTTTACCCTTTGATGTTTCTTTTAGGGTATACCCTCTTTACATTTTTTAAATTTTTTGATTTTTTTGAAAATATGGAAAACCTTTACAACAAGAAAAAGTATGAACATATTACATAGCTCATCAAGTCAATCATGATATATGACACCTATTGGTATAGGGGCCTAACATAGTGTACTCGAATTCTATGGAGGGAAGAGTTCATTTCCAGAAAGATGTCACCTTAGAGTACACAGACACCATCGCGGATTACCGAGCTTGGCATTAGTTCGCTAATGTTGACCATCGTGAAGATGTCGAAGAGCTGGTCTTCCAACAGTTGTCCGAGTCATAGTGATGTATTGCATGGTTTGCTCAAGCCATTTTGTCTCACATTGGTACATGTGCATTGTAATGTAACATCTTGTCAAGTGTAAGTTCAAGTGTCGATAGTTGGATGTAACAATCATAGAGTAGATGAAGAGTCATGAGGGTAGATGAACTGTCACAAAGGGGAATGTCAAGGGCCACCCCACCCTTTGCTATAAATAGTCCCTCATAACTCATTGTATAGGCTATTGGTCAGTCAAGCTTCCGATAGGACTATCTTAGAGAGAGCTTGGATAGTATTGTAACGAGCCTTGGCTTCTCCACTATGTAGAGATAGTATATCTCTTTGGATGAGCAGGCAGTTGTGGCTGAAATGTTCTACTGTCGGAACTAGTGGTTGGACATGGATGTATTGCATGACTAGAGCTTACACTTCTTAATAGAATAGAGCCAACACGTTTCATGCATATGTTGTATTGTATTTCAGTTATCTTGAGTAACCTAAATGATATATGTTTTTGTTTGCTTACGCATGCATGTGTAGCTATTTCTTTATGTGTGTGTATGAATCTTTCTGAAATGTATTGTTGGTTTAACCATCACTTTCGATTGCTAGCTTACTTTCCTTCCATGTTGTGATGCATATTTGCTTGTGTGTTCCCTTCTTAACTCCGTGCTATCACAGGTTTCCAAGGGGCGCACTCACCTTACCATCTGTGCATTAGAACTGCTCATGCACCTTCCTTGACTTACCGCATATGTCAAACCCTTGCTATCAATAGAGACATCTTCCTTGTCTCTGTGTGAAACCGCGGTCAAGGAATTACCATACAACCCACTACTGGGACTCCTACGCCAAACAATATGAGGTCTAATTGGGACTACTTACTAGGGAGATCGCCTGACATGTTGGCGGGTCTAGCACCGTCAACATTTATGGTGCTAGAAGGAGGGCCAGGTGACAAGCTGTGTCCTCTCATCCTATTTTGATCCTTTACATATCTATCATGGAGTCTTGCACTCTCAACCCTCCACGATGTTTTTTTCATGCCGAACTCATCACCATCTTGAGGGAGTTTTTTGATCTCTTGCCTACATACACGTACGATGGTGAAGGTGAAGTGGCCCTGCCTGAGTTCTTACATGAATTCCTTTCCATGCTTCATGAGGAAGATGGATGTTCTGATGATCAGCCCATTCTACTTCTTGCATACACACTTCGTGAATTTCTACATCAGTGGCTGTGCAACCTACTGGCTAACATCGTGCACTCACTTCAGCACTTCTGTGATCTCATTAAAGATTATTTCTATCATTTCGATCTAGAACATCTTGACCACAAACTATTACAACAACGGAAGGCTCTACATGAATCGCCTATGGGTTTTTGGCAGTGTTTCTGTTATTTGTAGTTTCAAGCTCCGAAAAGCCAGATGAAATTTCCCTATCTTTGGGATAGAGTCGAGTACTTTCTTAACAAATCATTTCAACCCAAGAAGAAGTATGAGCCCAAGCCTTACTTAGCATACTTTAGTGATGGATTTACGTAATCAAAAACGGATATGGTCACTGTCACAAATGACTGTCTGTTGTCCCCTCATCAAACAACTCCACCACTGCAGAGTGATGTGCGATAACAGGCACACACATTTGTTCAGTTGTCACCTCCTCCCAACATCACTTCACTTAATTTTCATGCAGATTTGGTTGTGAGTCCATCGAGTTTTCATATGCATTTTGTACCATAACCTTCGTCTTCATACTTGGATAATCCTCTGGATGATACTGTCTTGTGTTCTTCCATTTTGGACTCTACACTTTTTATGAACAAGGATCAAGCCACTGACAGAGTTGGTATTGTACAACCAACATGTGCTGTCGGTCATGAAGAGTATGGATGGGAGCTTGAGCATCAACACTCGGCAAAGGATGACTCCCTTCTGTTTGAGCCTCCTTCATTCTTTCCTGACATCTTTGGTGAACCTTCTATCCATGATTTCACATGTGTATCTTCATCTACAGATGCACCCATTGTTAATCACTCACAAGACACACTAGATGTCAGTAAATCATCTAAAAACGGAGAGGATAGATTATTCATTTAAAATCCACTTGACTTTTCATCTTCCTTTTCTAGAAACATAGAGGATGAATTTGTTCACTTCTCATCTACCCCTTTGTTTGATTTATCATATCATGAGGATGCCAGTGAAATCATTGTTTTTTCTGATCCTAACTGTCGTGATCCATTTGCTCCCGTATTTGATCATGATCATGATTCTATCACAGTTTATTTTTCAAAGCCACCTGTTTATGATGATCTAACTGAAAATGAAGTCAAAACACCCCAGACTGTTGAGGCACTTCAACCTGCGCTGATGGTTATGTCAGGCCCTCGCTGTCTTGAGGTTGGTTTCACTTTCAATCAGGAAATTCTTCAATCACCCAAGGCTCCTCATCACTCATTTGTATGCATTGAAGATAAATCTCACACAAAAATCATGCTTCCTCCACTCGAATTGCACGATCCCATCGCTCATGCATTGGAGGAATCTTACATTGCAAGCACTCGTGCATGATGCAAGTTGTCTTTGTTTCTTTCATTTTCTTGCATGTCACAGTCAAGAGTATGCGTATGCTTCAAAGCTACATGCAATGTCCAATAGCACCATGACAAGTCCACAAACCACATGTCATGTACTTGCACTCACTTATGTTCTGTGGACACCTTTAAACATGAAGTGTGTTTGTCTTCATTGTTATATCTTTCTTGTTTGTTGGTTCGCATAACTCGGTTTCTCGAGGATCAAGCCTTCAACAACATGGGTCAACCAATACACCAATGGCTATATTGGAAATATTACTTCACATGATCAGGCCCATGCACCATTAGTTTAGGAGTAGAAGTAGTGTTTTCTTTCAGTTTGTTTGCTTGCATGCTTGTTTGTCTGCTTGCTTGTTTGCTTACTCACTTTGCTTTCACATTTACTTTTTCTTCTGCTTTGCTTTGTTGTTTATTTGCTTGTTCTTGTTCTTGTGCGACTCTTGAAACAAGTTGGGTAGAGTACAAGAGGCCTTGTGCAACTATCACTACTTGTTTATCTGTCATCCCGCCTCTGTGTGAAGAACTTGTTACTTTTGGTCCATGATACGTCGATGGAAAATATGTAATTTTTGAAGTCAACCTTGGTGAAAACACAACGCTTGCGCGCTAAATAGTGTCACCTACTCTATTTGGTCGTTTTTTGGTTAACCCTTGGTAGCTCAATCAAGTAGAGTAATGTGAGGGGGAAAATCTTAACAGGCACACCAGAGGTATATAATAAACTACTTCTCTAAAGGAACAACCTCTTCTACTCTCAATAAGTCGGGATTCCTCTTCCACCTCTGAAATGAATAAGTGTCATGCACGGTAATGAAAAGTGAAAATGAAAAATTTCAAAAATGAAAATGAATAAGGCGAAAGAAGAGAAAGGCTTCCTGCACAGAGAGGTGATGCAAGTAACTCCGCCAAGGTACTGTCCAGGCCTGCTGGTATTGGAGCAACACCAGAGATGAAACTAAGACTCTAATGACTATATTGCTTGTGCACCAATATACCCCTCAACCCCAATCGAAACAACTGTGTTGACTTGGCTTGGAATACATGTCAATCGACCAAGAGCTTGGCAGATGGTACATCTTACAATTAAGATAGTGTGAAAACCAAGACGAACTGAGAACTGAACCATACTTTTGGAGTTGTTAGACTTGCGTTTCATGAACAAGGTCCATTAAGAGATTTGGAGTTCCACCAGTGTGTCACCACGTGTCGTAGTGGCTACAACCACCCTCCAAAATTTTTCCTTAGGTTCGTTTTGAAGCGTCCCTACCAACCTTCCACAACAACCTATCTTGCCTTGTCAAGTACACAAGCTTCAGTTATTTTCTAGTAGATTGCCAGCCTATGCATCATGGCTTGTTTCACCCCCCTCACAGGTTGTTTCTTCGGAATTAGTCTAGCTAAACGCTGGGCTCCAGAATTGCACAAATCTTCCTATCAAAATTCACTAATAAAATTGCGTAATTCCTCCCAGCAGGGTTGCTCAGCCCAGAAATTGCGCAAACCTTCTAGGCAATGAGCCCAACTCCCTCCCAAGAATGCACATTTTTCCCCTTAGTTGAGTAGGTTGTTGAATGTGCCATTAAGTTGACCGATTCCACCCAGGACCAGAAAACTTGACTTGCATGCATGGGCTGATTTTTCCTAGAATAACAAAACGAAACATGCAAAAAAGCATCGCTAGATTTTAGGGATCTATTTTTAGCAGTTGGAGGTTACATGCAAAGATCATTTTAGAATATTTCCTCAAAGTGTCACTTTTTCCTAGATTTGTGGCATGCGTGTCATGAGCCTCAAAATTATTTATTTGACGCTTTAGAGCTCTTTTCTTCACATTGATCTTGGAGATTTGACATCCCATAGTACATCTAGGAGTCTTCGACACATCCAGCTCAGTTATTCACGGGTAAGTCACCTTAACTTGTCTTTTGCATCATTTCTGTCACTTTTTGTGTTTTTTCTTGTGTGTGTGTTTTTTTCTTGATTTATGTGAATGCTTCCTATCGTTTACATGCATACTAGCTTGTACTAGCACAGTTTCAGTTTTCGTTAGCATCTCACTGCTGTCGCATGCATGAAACTGTTTTGTACAAACAATTGTCGATTCAACGACTCGCTTCACCCACATGCATGTTGTTCGTTTTTCTAAATCTTTCATTCAATGTTTGCATGCATGATCATTCACTCCTTCTTACACTCAATATCACCATGCATTAACATTCACATTTTCTTTCGGTTGCCCGTCGGTGGTCTAGGCAGTCTTGGCTCGGACTCTGCCTCACCAGAACAACATTGCTCAATCATAAGAGGGAAGGATCTGTCTTCCTATAAGGAAATGCGCATTTCTACCTAGTGACTATCCTCCAGTATTGCATTACGCAATTTTGAGGGACAATGATTGCTAGCCCATAAAATTGTGCAATGCGGTCACTGGGCTTGCAACCATTCCCAGTTGAAATTGCACATTGCACAATTCTAGCAACCAGAAGGCCATCCTGGATTGTGCATTATGAAATTCCATTAGCCAGCCAACCTCCCCAGACAGCCCAAACTTCCTTTTGCATAGTTCTGGCAGCCGGTCTCCCAGCCTCCCAGGAAAAATTGCGCAATCCTTACCAGCCAATCCCCAAGTATGTTGCATGTCATTCCTCAAGTTTTCTTTGGTTTTCACTGACAGATTTCTTGCCATGCATGTCACTTTGTCTCCATATCTAGTAGGTGTTTGTTCGCCTCTTAGCAGTTCAGGATTAATGGCCTCCAAGAGAGTAGGATTAAAGGACACTGATAGAAGTGCAACTGGAGCAGCAGTTGAGCGAGTGTCTACAAGTCTGCCGATCTATGAAGACACCAAGCTGATTGTAGACAAGGACATCTAGTTGAAATGGCAAGAGGTTAATGATGCATTTGCAGGCACATTTGGGGAAGACCTCGAATACCGTCAGGTCTATGTAAACCTCCACAGGTCTGGCTTCTACTGGAATGCATGTAGGTATCCCATGCTCCCATGCATAAACATGATGCATTGGATCGTCTCGCACACTGATCCTGAGACGATGACATTGAGCAGTGTCAGCGAGATGAATATTTCTACCTTTAGGGAACATGATTATGATCAGATGTATCATATGTTGAGGCTCGTGATCACCATGGAGACACCTTTCAGCTTACCCATTAGCAATGCCAACTCTAGAGATATCTTGAAGAACTGGGTGAAGCAGCCAACTAAATTCAGGATGACACCCAACCAGGTATAAAAGACGAAGATATTGTAGAAGGTGTATCAATACTTCGTCATCTTTTCATGTCATCTGTATGGCCAAGAAAGCATGGAAACCTTCCCACAGAGTTGGGTGATCGTGTTGGACCAACTGGCTAGATAAGGCAAAGCATGCAACTGGTGCAACTTGTTGGCTCATCAGCTAAAGGAACATGTAACAAGTTCTTAACAGTTGCCCAAAGGTATGCAAGCAGGAATCTACATGTCCTCCTACATTTTGGATGCAATCTGTGCCCATCAGGAGTTCCCGGGCTTGAAGTGGGCATGAACACCAATGGAGACCTCTATGAACACTTATTATAAGATGTTGTTCGAATGCAGCTTCAGAGGAGTTATCACATAGCCGTCTGACCATTTTATCACCTTGGTTTACAAGATGATATTCGAACAAGATCCACCCTGCATATCGAAGGCAAAAATGGAGGCACTAATCGACATAGTTGATTGGTATGCCTCACCGTCTGAAACCTTCATACGGATGTATAGTGTGGAGAAGCCTCTGCATGTTCTACTGAAGTTTACCTTGGACAAACTCGTCACGCAGGAAGTAGCATATTACATCTCGGCAGGATTATCAGCTAGGTTGCACCGGAAGAATAAGGAACCTTGACTCACTCTTCTGTTGCGGATTGGGTTTTACGAGATATAGACTTTCAATCATGTAGATGTTGAAGTAGAACAAATGAAGAAACATCCATTCGACGCCCGAAATTACAATCCATATGACCCACATTCTGTTGTGAAATACCACTGCACGAGAGTACTGTTTAAATGGATCTACGAGGCATGTCATTGGGTGGAGGAAGACCCATGGAGATATTGTTACAACTTCTCCAGACTCAATGAACCGGTTGGTGTCGTTGTGGAATGGATAGAGAAGCAATGTGAAGCAGCATCCTGGAGAGCACTAGAAGTAGCAGCAACAGAGGTAAACATACCAATGCACGATGAGGGAAAGAGGAAGATTGTCGACAACATGGAGGAAGATCAAAGCTGCGATTTTTTAGCAGACCCAGTTGTGCAGAAAGCAGCTTTGGCAATAGAGGAAACGAGGCAACAACACAACAAGAGAAATGCACAAAGGCAGAGAGAGAAATAGAGAATGGAGGAAACAAAGAAGGAGTTGCATGAGTTGAAGGAGCAACTCCAAAAGGAACAGGAGCTATGAGACAGGAGAAGGAAGTGCAACAGGAACAGGTACAATAGGGGGTGTAACTTGTATAGACAGATGAAACTGCGCCTATACAGGTAGTAGACTCATCAAAACAGCTGGCATCAGGCATACACGATGAACCATCGCAGGAGTGGGACTTCTCTTAGGAGATAGAGCAATCACTTGAACATATGGATACGAATATGGAGCAACAAGAGTTAGAGAAAGACATCGACCTCATGCCTCAACACCAAGAGGTTGACCCACCAACTTCACTACATCCAGAAGAAGAGCAAGTCCCAAGCGAACAAGGAGACACTGAAATCCTTGGAGACAATTGGGAGGAGGAGATGCACAACATATCATTCGACAAGTCCCAACATAGAGTTGTGCAATCTCACGAAGTGTTGACTCCAGATGATCATACATCTACTGCACAGTTTGAGGAATGAGTGATCATGTCTGACGTGTGCAAACATCCAATAGAATTTGCCAATGCTACTAGAGCATATGCCAAAGCCACTAGCTTGAGTGTTCGCTTCCTGATAGTTGAGAACAAGTGAATGGCTAAGGGGCCACAGAAGGCCAAGCAGGGAGGATAATTGATTACAACATCCGCTCGAGCATAATTGAATAAGGAAATACTGGATGAAGTATTGTCCCTTGACACAGTCATTCGTGCATTGTATTCCAAGTTTGGTACCGTGCATAAGGCAACCGTCCATCTCAATGGGTGGCAACAATGATATGCTAGGAGAGGAGATATCTTTTTCGAATGTGAATTCTGCTGTTGATTGCATGCAAACATGGACGATGAGATACAAGGGAGCCCCGTTACACTTGCCTAAAATTATGAAGCCCAGAGCGGTCGATTTGAAGGAATGCATTTGGAGTTAGATCTAGAACTATGAAGATCTCCTACAACTCATCACTAGTCTACACGCTTCCCATGCACATGTATTCAAGAGTATGTATGTTGTTGTGCACGCACATGCAAGCCCATCTATTGGGACACTCACCCAGGTGAAGACAAAGGCACATGTCTGACTAGAACTTGACTCATACTTTGAAGAGTTGATGCACATAGCCACCAACCTAGATTTTTCCATCAATGCAGACACCATGCACAAGTATGTTGCTGGTCTGACCGCACTCTAACAATGATGCGCATGCTATCAAACGAGTTGGATAGAGGAGCTTGAGTAATGTACCCAGATTTTATGGAGGCAAGAGTTTGTTTCCAGAAAGATGTCACCTTAGAGTAAACGAATAGTATCGCGGACTACCGAGCTTGGCATCAGTTCATTGCTGTCAACCATCGTGAGGATGTCGGAGAGCTAGTCTTCCAATAGTTGTCCAAGTCAT
>APFE031710395.1:0-10054 GCA_000404065.3 Pinus taeda | reverse complement strand
TTCCACCACCATAAAATGATTTCTATTCATTAAACAAAAACACTTACATATTCATCCTCTTTTACTCAGAGGGATTCACCAAAACATTTTCACAAAACTTACTCTTCCTCCTATGAAATTTTACACCACTGTATGTAAATATTTCATTTACATTCACTGCCGTGTGAAAACAAAAATTACAGGGATTTACACATTTACCTTTTCATTGCTGTGAAACAATTCATGGTTTTACATACTTCCCCTGGTTTTCTTCTTTCACCTCTCGGCCTTCTCCTGCACTGCTGTGCGTTCTATTTTTCACTTACAGAATGGTCAACTACTAAAAATTGTTTTTACTTGTTTCGTAAAAAACAAACTTACGCCACACCCGTGAATAATAAAAAAGTAATAATATTAAACTATATGTCTTTGTCCATACTATTATTAAATTTATGTCCATGCCTATTTTAATTTACCCCATACATGCTGTAACATTAAAATTTAATAGTCCACCTATGGGTATGACCAATTCATTAAATGCATTAATTAAAACGTGCCGTAAAAGTAAAAATAACGTTCGGGCAGGTTGTTGAAGATGCTTGTCCGTTGACCTGATCGGACGTAATTCGCTCACCAACCTCACACAAAACAAACGACTTTTAGCGTCCGGGGAAAGTGGTTTTGAGTTCGTACACTGGACGCGTGGCAGCTGGTCGGGGTGTTCGGAGGCCCTCTGACAAAAACACCTTTTTACCAAAAGCGGTGCGAAATGCCTCCAGGTGGTTTGTGGTTTTGCTGGGTGGTTTTGAGGTGCATTAAATGCTGGCCCGCGCGCGGTTGAAATTACAAATTCAACAGTGCTGAGAAACCCGCCAGTGCTGAAGAAGCTTCAGGAGGCGCTTGAACGCGTGGTTGGAATGGAGCGTATGGTACAAGAATCTGATCTTCCGTCTCTCGTTTATTTACAAGCTGCGGTTAAAGAAACGCTTAGGCTCCACCCACTGGGGCCTCTTGCTATTCCCCATTTATCTTTGGAGGATTGCAGTGTATCGGGCTATGAAATCCCTGGTGGCACTTCCGTTCTGCTCAACCTTTGGGCGATTGGGAGGAATCCAAAGTCGTGGGAGGATGCCGAAAGTTTCAAGCCAGAGAGGTTCATGGAAAAAATTGGGGCGCCAGAGGTGAATGTAAATGCGCACAACTTTGAGTGGATTCCATTTGGAGCGGGAAGGAGAGGATGCCCCGGACAACAACTGGGAATGCTTGTTGTAGAGTTTGGGATGGCGCAGTTGCTGCACTGTTTCAACTGGAGGCTCCCGTAGAAAATGAATGGGCAGGAGGAGTTGGATATGAGTGAGAGGTTTAATGGACTGACACTGCCCCGGGCGCATGAACTCGTGGCTGTGCCAACTCCTCGACTCTCCGTACTCTGATTTTATTTTGACGTTACCAACTGTGTTTTCCTTCATTTCAATAAAATAAGTGAGACAGACAGACAGACATTCTATAGCATGTTTATTGTGTTTGTATAACGTTAATATCGCGCTGAAACAAAAGACCTTTGGAAGCCGGTATTTTTAGATATGATCACCCAGCGCTGTGACGTGTATATTTTGATTATCCGTATATATATGGGGATAAGAATGTGGCTTGATTAATATCCGTTTATTGATTTTCAATTTTTAATTGTGGTGCATGATATTATTAGGTTTATGTTTATATTTACGGATCAAACCATATATTTTAATTAGTTATGATTTTATTTTAGATGATAGTATCAATGCTAAAAAAAATATACAATGTTGAAAATTTTGAGTCTCTACTACTGGTTTCTTATGTAGTAAGACAAAAACTTATACATGACCTTTGTTACATATATTTCCTTTTTAAAATTAATATAAATAACTACTTAATTAATTTTTTTTTTTTTTTTTTAAATTACATAATATTTTATAAAATTCAAAATCATAAATTACGATTATACCAATTTAATTTAACAAACAATTTCTTTAGATATGCGATTGAGAAAGGTTACAAAATCTAGAGTTTTCAACAACGTATTTAGTAATTTTTTAAAAAAGGAAAATTTTAAAATAATATAACTCCCGTTTTCATAACGTTATGCTCTATGTTGTTTTTTGAAACTAAACTTTATTTTTTTATTATATTAAATAGAATATAATGTGTTTCCAATATCATTACCTAATTGAAAGATATTTTAAAGTCATATAATAATTAATTTTATATGTGGGGAATTTTATATAGTATAATTAATTTATATATAAATAGTAATTATTAATATTATTTGTAAAATATGTTTGTAATTTTTGTAATTTTTTAAATATGGTGATAAAATTTATCAGAATTGAACTCTTAATTTGGTTTAAGAATAGTTACTACAACAACCTTATAAATTAAATGAGTGGTAAATATATATAGGAATCAATTCATAGTAGGTATCAAGACACTTATTTTATAATTTATTGTCACATTACCAAGATTTATAAAATCATAAAAATTAACTAAAATTGTACTTTCTTTAATCTTTATTATTTATAAAAAATAATTAATATATGATTTAGGGTTTCGAAATTTTGTAGTTAGGGTTCTCCATCTATCTCTAGTCCTGGTTTCCTTTATGCATTAGGTGGAAAAAGTGGCCTCCCATTCTCCTCCTACAATGTAGTCTCATTGATGCCAAGCCAAGTGGCATCACAAATGGAGATGGGGGAATACAATCTTTCGACAATCACTCTGAAACATCAATGCTCCTCCTTACAATTCCACAAATTTGTTGTTGGCAAGTGCAACATGACTAGCTAGGAGATTAGGCCATTGCTTTCCAAAAGAAACCAAATATCCTAAATTCAAGATCAAATCTTCGCTAATAGAGCACTACATCCATTCATGCAAGATCATTTGTTAATTGGAAAAAATTTGGTCTTTTTTTCAATTAAACATGCTCTAGTCAATTTGATTCAAACAAATGGAAGCTTAAAGGATAAATAGATATGAAAATAGGGGCCAAAGGATTCTTCAATGTGATCTTTACTAATCTTGAGAACCGAACATAGGTATTTGAAGGAGATCCATATTTCTTCAATTTTATAGGACTTTACCTATGTTTTTGGATTGAATGCTTTTGTCCAAATAAATAAAGCTTTATGCATGCCCAATTTTGGATCAAACTATGCTCTCTACCAAGGGAATTCTAGGTCACTTTGTCAAATCTTCAGAATTCACTAGATGAGGTATGTATATTTATATATATATATATATATTATATATATAATATATATATATTATAATATATTATATATTATATATATATATATATATATATATATATATATTATGGCATGGATATATGTCTAAACAAACATTTCTCAGCCTCTCATAGCCTCCATTAATCCTTGTTTCAGGTATGATCTTTGGCAACAACCACTAGGCTATGAACACATCACCTTTTATTTTTAGCATTGCCATGAATAAGGTAATCTATTCAAATAATACACTCTTCACATCACAACAATGCAACAATCAAGGATCCACACAAATATCGAAAAGGTTTCACTCCATTCAAATCTAATTATAAGTATACAAAGGCTTCAATTTCTTCTGAAACTAATCTTGGACTCCACCCCTTAAAAAACTTTGAATCCCTCACTGTCTAAACCTATAACACATCTTTCATGTTACAAGTGTCTTCTCAACTAGATCTAGCCTTGACCAGTATTAGGTCACACTAAGACGACTTAATAATTCCTACAATCTCCTCCATCACTTCTAATCCCCACCAATCAATACCACCTACGAACATTGGGATCTTAATCACAGAGGTGTTATCTCAAGATATTCCTGCTGGAGGTGAGGGTATGGAACTAAATTATTTAGATATACAAGAAATGGCAACTGATTGCAAGAACAAGGATCTAGATCTTAAAGATATTTTTCCTCAAAGAGAAGACCAAGTTGCACTCATAACGAGCTCACTCCAACCATTCCCCAAAAAATATAGGGGCCAATCTTCAAAACCTAAAACAATAACATAGACCCTTCAAAGAATATAGATGTAGAGGCAGACATAACAACAAGAAACTCTTTAAATAACTAGTTGAATTATTGGCCAATTAAGGCATAATTACTCTAATGACTAAGGCCTTTGTGTCAACTCCCCCTTCTTCTCAAGGAAAATCATCTCATGGAACATAAGAGACATAAATTTATTAGGTAAGAAAATGCTTCTCAAGACACATATTCATTAAGATAAACATGATATAATCATTATGTAGGAAACAAAATGCTCTCACGAAATAGTCTCATCTATTATCTATAAATGTTAACAAGAATCCCAAGACTTGGCCATTGATGCAAATAGTCAAGCATGAGGTCTAGCTATATGTTGGCATCTTGAGGAGGTTTTGCTCACAAATTATAGGGAAAAGAAATTAGTTTTAACAACTAAATTTAGAATTGTAGGCTCAGATCAAGAGAGATATATATCAACGTCTATGGATTTTACATCTTCGGTGAAATATAGAACTACATTCACTCTCTATTGAGACTAGACTAGATGTTGAAATATCTCTTGTCGATAATTGAGAGAGGATTTAATATCATAAATTCCATCTTTGAGAAAAAGGGAGGTTTTTGAAGGCTCAATTAGTAGACAGTTCACTTCAAATATGCAATGCATGTCTTGAAACTAGTGGATATAGAGGCCATCAATAACACCTTCACTTAGAATAATTGATGGAAAGGAAAGCACCAGGTTTCCTCTAGAACAAAAAACTTAGTTATTTTTGAAAACATAATGGAAACTGATCTCTTTTTAGAAGCCTCCATCCTTCCTTATAGAGTCTTGGATCACTAGCCTATCTATCTAAGTATTCACATCAAAACTTGGCCTAAGAATCAACCTTTTCATATTGATATTTTTTAGCTCTCGAACCTATCCCTCTTGGACAATGCCAAAACATGGTGGATAGAAGCTCCTTTATATCCAAGCTCTCCCATGAATTCTTTTCAGAAAAAACTCTAATATCGTGAAAGATGCATCAAAATATGGAATAAGAACAAATTTGGGAGCTTGTTTCAAGCTCAGTGAGCTCTTGAAGAATGCATCCAAGAAATAAAACAAAAAATCATTGTGGACGATAGATCAAAATACCTTGTAGTAGAGGAAGAAACCCCCATCACTCATCTTGAAGATCATATAAATTAAGAGGAGATTCTATGGCATCAGAGATTACAGATGAGATGGCTGAAAGAAGGTGAGAAAAATTCTAAATCTTTCCATTGCTCCATGCTTAATCATAAAAGTAGAAATAAAATCTCCTCCCTAAAAATTTCGGTAGGCATCAAGCTCTAATTCACATCCATATTGAAGCTAAGCTTGTTTCATATTACTAACATCTCTTATTGGATTCTCCCCCCTCCATAGTTGAAACCGTTAGAAAAATCACCCATGAATCCCTACTTTAGTCAATATGGAGAAAAATAAGGCTCTACTTCTTCCTACTACCATAGAAGTTGAAGCAACCACCTTTGGAATGCCTAAAAGAAAAGAACCAGGGCTTGATGGCTTTACCTCTGAAATACTATCAGGCATGTTAGTCATTCGTAAAAGAGGATGTCTAGATAGGTCTTGAGGAACCTTGATCAACAAACATTGTCCTACCTTCCCTCATTTCTACTCTTCTTACCCTTGTGCCATAAAAATCCAATTTGTAGGAACCTAATGGTTTTTGTCCTATTGCCCTTTACAACACTATCTAAAAAATGATCTCTAAAGTTATTTCCAATTGTTTGAAACCCATTCTTTTATCACTCATTTCCCTGGAGAAAATAGGTTATGTTGAAAGAAGACAAATTTTGGATGGGATAATAGTCGCCCAAGAGTTGGTGCATTCCATTCATCATTAAAAAAAATCAAGTATGTTCATCGTGCTCAGTTTATCTAAGTATTTTGACATATTAAGCTAGTATTACATTTCATAAATCCTCCGAGTGTTTGGTTTCTTGGAAGCCTGGATCACCTAGATTTTTTCCCTTATCTCCTTTTCCTTCTTATCTATCTTAGTTAATGACTCTCCTTCTAAGGCCTTCAACCCTCCTATAGGAATTCATCAAGGAAAGGGTTGGGATGGGCCCTAAAATAAGTTGTTACTATTGGTGCCATTAATGCTCTACACTTCTCCAACTCTAATCTGAAATCCCTGCACTAGAAATTTGTGGATTCTCATGGATGTTCCAGCTATCTGAGAAGCATTTCCCTTTTGAAAACTCTTGGATGATTTCTTGGCTACCTTAGGCATGGACATAAACTCACAACATTCTGAGGTCATCTTGTTCAATACTCTCCTTTCTATTCATTTTCATCTCAGTAATATCTTGGGCTTCAAGAAAATCACCTTAACCACTACCTATCTAGGTGACCCTTTAGATCCCAATTCCCTATGTACCAAAATTTGGTATAACCTCATTCAACATTTACCAACCAAATGGACAGCTGGAATTTCCACTCAATTAACATGTATGACAGAACTATCCTCCTTAAATCTATCTTGCATTCCTTATCCATGTATCTTCTCTCCTTCCTTGTAGCTCCCAAAATCATCCTTCAGCAAAGTAAAGTCCTTCAATGAAATTTCTTATGGGGAGAAGCAATAAAAGAGAAAAAATGGGAACTAGTTTCTTGGGAGAAAGTATGTATAAAAAAAAAAACCAAGAGTACCGGGTTTCCAAGATCTAGAATCTCTGAACACTATCATAGGATCCAAACTTTGGTGATGTTGGATACAGGAAGGTTAAGACTTATGGAATAAAATATGATCTAGTAAATACAACAACCACATTTCTAATGAATAGGGCATCCCTACAACTATTTTTCCAATAGGATCATCTATTTGGAATCTGGCTTGTAAACAAAAACATTTAATACAAGAACATTATTTCTAAGAATTCAAAGATGAAATAACTGCTCACTTTTGGATGATTCTTGGCATCAATTTTCCAAACATTCTTCCTAATAACATTTTTAAGATATACACTATCATATAGAATCTCAAAGGGGAATTCTTGTATCTGATTATTGGGAAAACATCTCCCCATAGACCAATAATCAACAATGGAAATCTCCCTCGTCCTGGGACATCCCCTTATCATCCCAAGTCCTTGAACGGTTCAAGGAAACCTCTCTACATTAGAAAATCCACTTTTCTAAAGATTAGAATAAACTTCATTAGGGATATTGGCCATAGGGTTATTTCAACATTAAATACGCTTACCTCCTTGTGGCCAATAACATTCAGCCTTTGAATAAATAGTTATAGTCTAAAATTTAGTGGGAGAAGATTTGACCCAAGATAGGTTATTTTCTCTCATCTGTCCTATATAGAAAAATTTTAACCTATGAAAATATTTCCTCTAGGGGTTATGATGATCTCTCACTCCATTGCTTGTGTTGAGCTAGTAAAGAAAATCATGAACATATTTTCCTCTCTTATCCTCTAGCTCATGATATTTGGAACCATTGCTTCAATCTCTTTAGACAACATTTATAATTGGAGACTTTTTCCCTAGAATTGATCAATAATTGGCCACTTTCTCCATTATCCAATCCCAATTTTAATAGAATTCAGATTCTTTTACTTGGATTTTTCTTATGGATTCTATGGAAATAACACAATGAATGAATTTTTGGTAATCCTCAAGACTTCATCCCCTCTCTTTGGAAAAAATTTCTTCATAATCTCAAAGAAACCACCCTTATCTCTAATTGGTCATCCTCAGACTCGAAATTCCAATACAATGAGGTTCTTATTCTTGCTACTTTCAATATGCTCGCTTCCCCTACCCAACTCCCATCCCCCCTCCCTCATTAACTCCTTCCTAGCCCTCACACTATTATTCCCATATTATTTTTATGAAACTAAGCATCGATGGTGCCTCTAAGGGAAACACTATCCTTGTAGGTTATGGGGGAGTATTTTTCTCAAAAATAGTAGAAACATTCATCTATATTTTTGTTAAATTGGCCATAATAGTAATAGTGCAACAACACTCAAATCTCTTGAAATGGTATTGAGGATTTCCTCCACCCTCAATTTTTCTTGCCTTATCCTCGAAGGTGAATCTAATCTTTTTACTTCTTTGATTACTAAACTCCATGGATCCTCTTGTCTAAAAATAACCAAAAGATGGAGATTCAAAAGCTCCTTGAATCTCACCAATCAATTCCTTCCTCAAATATCTATTTTCATTCCCTCACATATATGTAGATTGTCTAATCAATTCACAAATCTATTAGCCAATGAAGGTTGTGCTACACTCTCTATGTTCAACCATTCTTCTTGGTATTTCTTCCCCCCTTCCCCATTAAAACATGAATGTTAGGAAATAACAACTCAATAGATTAGTGTCTTGATGTGGGTGGAAAGCAATGAGATAAATGGATTTTGGTTATAGTTATGTTTAACTTTATTGTTAGCACATATTTGTAGCTCAACAAGTTTGTTGTATTTGTCTCTTTTTGTTGGTCTCCCCCTGATTGGGGCAACAAAGGGTTTTGGTCTATGTTTTTCATGGACTCTCGTCTAATTTTTCAAGCCCTTAACTCTCTACTTTATTACCTCTGGTTTGGTTCCCAAAGTGGTAGGACAAAGATAGTAAGTTTATTAAACTGATCTAAATATTTTCTATTGCAATGTAAAGACAACTTACAAAAAGAAAACATATATACATTTAAAAGAAAACTTAGCAAGTAAAATATAACAAGGGAGCCACTGCCATGGCGGTAGTCCCTGCCGAGGTCTGCCACAACAAACAGCAAGCAACACGTGGCCTTCATGCTGGTGAGACATCGCATGAGGCGGACGTGTGCCGCGAGTTCGATGCAAAACCCATGGTAACTATTATTTTATAATAATTCCATTTTTCTATCTTAGACGAATTGTATTGTTTTTTTTATCCTAATTAACTAGGATCATATATATTACATTTATAATCAACATCGTGACCAACTCAACCATAATTATGATTAACTATTGACCATGATAATTATAACATTTTTATCTATATTTTCTTAACCCTAGATCATGATCATTATAACATTTTTAACTATATTTTCTTAACCCTAATCAAGATGATAATTTCATTTTTATCCATATATTAGTTGGACTTCGATTTTATCTATACTCCATTAGATGTGCTATACACTAATATGTACACAGGAGACCAATCTTATTTGCTTCGACTAGTGATTAAAGTTTCATATCGCATTTGGGAATATATTGTCTCCCCGAGTCGGTTAGTGGGCCTTCACCTTGACTTTCGTGTCCCACTTTTGTTTCATTTTATTCTCATTTTCTATTACTTATTTACTCTCGAGATTTGAGATTACCTTATGTGTCTGAATGTTTCATGGATGTGCAACACAAGTAACATGCATAAGATCTCACAATTTTTTTTTGTATTTGTTAGGTAAGAAATTTCTGCACGCAACACAAAAATTGCAAAGCCAGATGTGTTCATCAAAGTTTTTCAATATAGGTGTCCAAATTTGCAGAGGTCAAATGCCAGTATTCATGAACCCTTGTTACAAGCTAGCTATCCTTTTAAGTGTGATCGCTTGTTCCAAAATTTATTGATTCCACAGGATTATCACCAGCAGTTCAGTAAGTTGCGCGAGGTAACCACAGCAGGACCATTTTTGAAGTATGATTTCCTGTTCCAAAATTCATGGATTCCATAGGATTACCTGTGGCTCGGTAATTTACGCAAGGTATCAATGGAAATAGGGAGATTTAAAATATTCAATAATTATTTTTTTTTTACATACAAATGAGATGAATATATAATTTGACAAAACTTAAAAAAATGTTTAAAAAAATAGTAATTAATAGGAATTCAAGAAGCATTCACATTATGTGCATGGTGTCTTGGATAGATAGTGAAGAGATGTGTTGTTAAGGTATTGTTAGATGTTAAATCATTGTTAGCAGTTTATTTGTGCACTTTTTTCGAAAATCTATTTAATGTTTTTCACATCATATTAATGATGTAAAAGCTTAGT
>APFE031710394.1:57339-78806 GCA_000404065.3 Pinus taeda | reverse complement strand
TCATTTTTTTCTAATTTGTGTGTTCTTAAATTAATTATTGGCCACTGAAATCATCTTACATGAACCATTGAAGCATGTTTTACTTTTATTGACTTCTATTTACTTATGTGCATCAATACTCATATATAAATGTGAAACATAAGTTTTGAAATAGAGCCCGTTGAAAACAAAGGTGCAATTCTTTATAAATAAATTATAATAATTTATTTGATAAATGTAAATGTTATGTGGACTATTCACTATTAAGAGTAATAAGAAATATGTCAAAGGTGAATGGTTTGAAATTTTTGTGGCATAGGATATGTGATTTCTGAATACTTAAATCAATAAATTCTTGTAATTCCAATCATACCATATTAGAAATCAGGCACAAAGTCAGCTATTGAGTTTTTACCTATAAAATTCATTCATATGGATGCAGCAATGCAATATGCAATTTCTGAGATAAAAAAATATTGTAAATAATTTTTCATTTCATAAAAACAACATAAATAATAATATTTATTGCTAATTGTATTATCAAGGATTCATTAGACACTATCATAAATAAATTAGGTCTTTGAACTTTTTGAACTCTAAGACATATGATTTCATTATTTAAAGATTTTTTTTTTCGAAATTTGTATTTTAAATAAACATAAATGATATCCAATGAGTCAAAATTGTGTTATTGAATTTTTCTTAGTTATTTCCATCCATATGAGTGTATAAATGTGATATATAATAGACAGATAATATTATGGATTTCTTCCAAAAATAAATATAGTATTAAGTTTACTATTTAAGATAAGGAGCCATGGGTCATAGGTGGATACTTCAAACTCTTTAAATTGTAAGGCACTCAATTTTTAATCCATAACTATTTTTATATATTCTTAAGTCAATTGTTTGTATATGCAACCATATCATCTCAGCTCATATAAATTAATAAGGAATCCCTTTATTGAACTTTATTTTCTTATCACGTAGTTTAATATGAGCGTATTAATTTCATATTGTATCTTTTTGAGATAAAATTCTCCTTAATATAAAGCTCTCTTCTTAATAAACCATGGAATAGTTAATTAACAATATGTTAAGTGGACAATATACATTCATTAAATATATGCGTCATAAATGGTTGTATTTAAATTTTTTAAATCACAAGACATTTATTTTCCCATCCATCTAACACTTTGTCATTTTCAACTATTAAATAATTTACTTGTAGTTTAAAAAATATAATAGAATCTAATGGGACTTGAAGCTATTTATTGTATTTCATTTGGTTATATGCATTTATAGAAGTTTATAAATCTGATGACCTACCAGGCCTATGCACCACAATCGGTAGTCTTAAGATGCTGAGGCTACACTACAAGTATTAACAAAGAGACTTTAACCCTTCCTATATCTCCTTGATTCATTAAAATTCCCTCATATCAGTATAAATAAAAAAGAAAGGATTGGTTTTCAAAGTTTGGCTCTATATGGAATACCTAAGTGTAATTAAGGAAACACATGAGTATGTTTAACCTCTATTGCTTGAAACCCATGTGCTCATTCACCTTCAATGCACCTTGATGTGGGGGAACGTTGAAGGTGAGAGCATGAACTCCTAAAAGTCGATAAAAAACAATTCTAACTTGGTGCTGCACTTATGCAATGTTAGTGCGACCCTTCTGCCTCATGTGCAACCCATGGCACGACCTTTCTATCTCAGGAGTGACTCTTCTATCTGAATGCGACCCTTCTCTCTAATGTGTGACCCATCTATTTTGTGTTGCGACCTTTCGGATTTTCGGCGATATCATATTCTCCAGATAATTGCAATGATAAGAATCTCGTTCAACATCCCCTGGATGTTCATTTACGAGACTGAAACTGTGGATGGTCTCCTCTCCCATGGATCCTTGATCACTCTGCTTATATTTCCACTGTGGCATTATCTAAAGAACAAAACGGATTAACTTCCATGCAATCTGATAATTTCAACTCTGAATCAACTAGTGAATATCTCAATGAATCGATCAACAATCTTTAACCTCTGTAGATCTTGAAGACTCTAATTCTCTCTGTCGTTCAAAATTTGGTTGCAATTCGACTACTACTCGAAAGAACGTACGTCAAGGTTACAAAACCCCTGCAACCCACCTTCAACCTGAGTAGTTTTTCTATTTCATTTATAGTCGACTTCATCACATTTTGACAGTGATTTCCTAGGGCAGAGACTTCAATGCTAACATAATATTCAATGCTCAATTATATGTATATGTGATTTGATCAATATTACTCAACACAAAAATCCTCTCGTAAACAAATCCACAGTTCAATGCATTCAATAGGATTCAATATAATTTCACATACATTTGATGTATTACGTGGGTTTCCATACATTGTACCAGAATCACATGGTTCTATAGGCATGAACCACGAGAGATGTACAAGCATAATAATTCAGGCATTTAAAAATTCATAATCTAGAGGAGCACATATATTTACTTCACATTAACAGAGATATTCAAAGTTCCAATGCACATAAAAATGAATTTCATTAACTAGCTTTAAGTATATACAAATACTTGGTCTGATTTCCAATATGGGCATGCAACCCTAGCCTTTATCTCCACATTCCTTACTCACCTCTTCTCTGCATGCCCCCTTAGGGTTACAATTATAGGAACAATTACATAGTTATGGATCATTCTTGTTCGTAGTTCTTTTTCATAGATCTCTCAAATAGTTCCTAAAATTTCTTGATGATCCCATGATGGCTTCAACCTCAGTTCTATCTCTAAATTATTGCTGTATGAGTAGATTATACCAAATATCTCAATCCACTTTTAACTCAACTAATTTCCTATTCTCGGATCTCCAAATCTCCAATATATTTATGAGATCTTCACAAGTCTAACAACTCTCATATACTCACATAATTGAGAATTATTATATTTAAAGCCTCACACACATATTTCTCTCTCAATTTTTTTTTTTTTTTTGGCAATACTAACTACTATTATATTAAAATGTACAGTAGAATATTACATCCAAAGAAGCTGGCAGTCCTGGCAGCCCAGGGCCATCTGTGGCTCCATGGTTAGCAAAGACCGACACATACAGTTGCCTCGCACGGCGACATTAGCAAAAGACCGACACCGAGAGTTTCTAGAGGAGCGTCATGACAACCCACACAGGGGCTTTTCCAGAACAAGCTTGTAGTGCAAAGCTGCTGTTAAACCCGACTATAAAACCATGAACATACAAAAGACAGGCCATGCCTTGACCCGGGTACAAAACTAATGACTTCACTCCTACTAGAACTTCTATAGCCGCGTACAGGACTAAGCAAATTGCGGAAAACAGACAAGAAACAAAACGTAAACTTGAGATTGACAGGACCCCGACCTGAGAGAATTCGACCTAAGTGTGGGAGGCAACGGAACGGTGACGCCTTCTGGAGCTAATCCTCAGGCTTCTCCTCCTCAATTGTGCACCCCCATTGATCTTTTGGAATTCCTTCCCATATATTGATGGGATTTTGCTTCGGGGTAGGTGATTCTGGTTCACGGGATTGAGAGGGTGGCAGAGGGCACGCTGCTCCTGAAGTGCCTTCCACAGAAGACGTCTGTCCCATTGGACACTTACCCTTACCCTTTCCTGAGCATTCTTCAGCATTTGATGGTTCATCTGATGTGAGCTTCTCTTTGCCGCACACTGTGCCATCCTCCCCAAGAACCAGGGACGACCCCTCTTCATTCCCCTCTGGAATTTTTGTAAAAAGCACCGAGATATGTGCGTTGATGCCTGGATTTCCCCTGGAGCTACCCAGTGAGAAGATAACTGAGCCGAAGGTTGGTAACACGGGCTCCCCAACATTACAATTGCCCACCTCCACCGCTTGGCATGGCGGAATTGAGGTGGCTCCCCTTCTGCGATGACAGTAGCAACAGCAACAGTGGTGATGAGTGTCCGCTGCAAGGGGGCGGGAGGATTCTCCACGTCCCGAGCTTCGCCTGCAAGGCATTCTCTCCCGCACCATGACACCCACCAGTTCTTATCTTTGCTTACCAGCGATGAGATGACAAAGAGCCTGTTGCTCCCAAATTGGGATGGAGCTGAGCTCAAGGGAGCAAAGACATAGACTAAGAAGCGAGGAAATGAGGCGGACCTCCTTCCAGTGGTCAACCACCAGTTCTCGGCGCAAGTTCTCAACATGCCCAGAGTTTTCCTTCCAGCATATTGCCTCCATCTCCAACAAACTAGCAGACTTAAACTCATCAACCTCTGCATTGAAGGGACCCTCAGTAAATGCAGCGCGCAGGTTTTCCCACGCCTCAAGTGGCTCCATTAAGGATGCCCTGAAGCCTCTCCCGCTTTTGAGCTTTGGTGGCCTAAGGCATTAAAGGCGCCTACGGCTTCACGTGGCAGCCCGTGCTCGCCATGTGGTTCCTCCTTTTCTCGACGATGGACACCCGCATCTGGGGAAGTGGTCTCTACCAGGATCATGCTCTGACACTCCTGGAGCTGCTGCCTATTAGAGATGATGTTCGTGTCTCCTGATAAGAGTGTGTGAGCATTCTCTGTTCCAATGTTGGCGAGGAGATCCGCTACTTTGTTGCCATCCCTTTTGGTGTGAGAGAAAGAGATGGCACTGAAATTGCTGAGCTTCTTGGCTAATGCGTTCAGCCTTGCTTCGAGTCTCCAGCTGAGCGCTATTTTCCTTGCATTAGAGACATTCTGCAGTCGGGTGACCATGTTGATGAGAATCTGGGAATCTCCTTCTACAATTATGGGTTGTAGGTTGAGGTTCCGTGCCTGCAGTAGTCCTTGCCATAGACCTTCCAGTTCAGCTGAGTTGTTAGTGTCCCATCTAGTGTTTCCAAAATAAATTTGGATAGGTTTACCTTCAGAGTCCCCTATTATACCTCCGTATCCTGCATCTCATGGATTTCCTTTGGAGGCCCCGTCAAAGTTTAGCTTGAAGGTACTTATGGGAGGGGCTTGCCATTGACAGTCGTCCTTGTTATGAGCAATAGTGGCATTACTTTTGAGAGAATCAGGGGATAGTTGTAGCTGCCAGTTGTCCAGGATGTTGCGTTCATTATCTGTAGAAGGAAGGTCTTCCTTAGTCCAAGCTTGGAGCGTCATTGTCTCCTGAATATTCTTATGAATTCTCCTCCAGGTTTCTTCTGAAGTGGATTGTTTGTCTTTGAAGATGCGCTGGTTGCGTTCCTTCCAAAAATTCCAGAGGACAGTCCCCGGGATGATGCTCAATAAATGGTTGAGGATCTTGCAATTGTAGGGTTGCATTGGCGAGAGTCTTAAGGAGTTAACAATGTCTTCCTCACCCCTACAACTTTTTTGACATCTAAAACTGACCTTGTCCCATAGTTGACTGGCTAGGGGGCATGCTGCCAGAAGATGTTGGAGAGTTTCTTCATTTTGAGCACAACTAGGACAGAACGAGGGGCCATGAAAGTTCTGCTTTGTAAGCTTGTCCCACGTGAGGATTTTTTTGTGACTTACTAGCCAAAGAAAGTAGGCGATTTTTGGCCATGGTCCTAGCTTCCATATCTTGCTCCATATAGGGCCAGGGGGGAGGAGAAGCTGCATAGCAGATTGTAAGCTTCTGTAGTGGTATAGGACCCCTTGGGCAGATATCCCCATCTGAGAATGTCCGCGCCATTGTCTTGCCTGATCCTCCTTTTCTTGAGTTCGATCCTGAGTTCTTCTTGCTGCTGCGTGTTTGCTTGGGGGAGGATTTGGTTGCTGCTCTTCCATATCCTAAAGTTGTGCTCCATCTCTGAGGACCAGAATTGATGAACTGTTTCGCGCTGCTGTCTCAGCCCTGTAGGGATTAGCTCTGGGTGAAGAATATCTTGGAGTTTGGGCCGTTGGTTCCAGGCATCAGTCCAGGATCTTGCAGTGCATCCGTTCCTGATTTCCCAGAAGCTGTGCTTCTGAATAAGTTGGTAGTGTTGCTTTGCCGCATTCCAAATTGCAGATCAGTTTTCAGTGGGGATGAAGCGGATGAGTTCCTCTTGCGGTCGGTTTCCGGCATACTTGGTTGTCCATAGTTGCCCCCAAGGTTTATCTGGGCAAGTGATCCATTGCCACCAGATCTTGGCATTCATGATGGAATTGCTTTTCTCCGGATCCCTTAATCCAATGCCTCCCTCCTCCTTGGGCATGCAAACATTGGACCATTTCACTAAGGCCCATATGCGATTAGTGGTTGCACTACTCCATAGAAAATTATGCTGAAGGTTTCTTATGCTTTTTAAGACCCATTTGGGCGCAGCAAGAATAGAGAATAAATATAAAGGCATAACTTGCAGAACCGATTTGATGAGGACTATTCGACTAGCCAAGTTAAGAGATCTGTGGGTCCAGAGGTTGAGACGGCTTTCTAATTTCTCAAGCAGCGAACGCCAAGCAGGATGATTGAGGTTTGAAGCTGAGAGGGGAGCTCCCAGGTATTTAGAGGGAAGAGAGGCAGCAGGGAATCCCAGGATGCTGGAGACAGCAATTTTGACAGAAGGCGGAGTATGGAAGAAAAATATTTGAGATTTGGAGTAATTGACATGCATGCCAGAGGCTTCCGAGAAATCATGAAGGAGGGATTTTAGACGATGAGCTTCTTGGGCAGAGGGAAAGCCAAAAAGCATCGTGTCGTCGACAAACTGATGGTGGGAAGTAGCAGGGGAGTTGTGCACAGAGAGACCTTTGATCTGATGAGATAGGATGGCTTGCTTGATGTGCCACCCTAACCCTTCGGCCATTAGGATGAAGAGAAAGGGGGATAGGGGGTCCCCGTGATGGATTCCTCTAGAAGGATTGAAGGACCGGGAGGGGATTCCATTGACCAGAATAGAGAAGTGGGTGGAGGTTATCAGGTTCATAATCCATCAAATCCAAGGTGGGCAGAAACCAAATGCTGTTAGCATATCGTGAATGTAATTCCAGCTTAGCTTGTCAAAAGCCTTGGAGAGGTCAAGTTTGAGAAGCATACCTCATTGCTTAGAGTGTTGGAGGGAGTGAATGATTTCATGAGAGAGCAGGATGCCATCCATTATGTGCCTCCCTTCTACATACCCTGATTGCTCCGGAGAAATGAGCCCAGGAAGAAGAGGTTTCAGACAATTTGCTATGACTTTTGAGATGACCTTATAGATGACGTTGCAGAGAGCAATAGGCCTGAATTTGTCAGGGGTGATGGAGTCCTCCTCTTTGTGAATGAGAGTTAAGAAGGTGGCATTGAGAGAGGGCAGGAGCCAATGCGTTGCCCTTGATTCTTCCACTATCTTCCAGACCTCCTCCTTTAGCATATCCCAAAAGGAGTGAAAAAAGGTGGTGGTGAATCCGTCTGGTCCTGGGGCATTGCCTTCCTTGAGGTGCTTCATTGCTTCGTCCACTTCTTGTGGAAGAATAGGACGCATTAGGAGTTCGTTTTGATCCTCCGTAATGATTTTTGGGATGTTGTTCGTGATTTTGCGTATGGCCTGACGTCGGTCCTCTCCTTGATCCTTGTGAATCTGTTTGAAGTGGTTGAGAAGTTCCTCATCTATCTCCTCATGGGTTTCCACTTTTACCCCTGACTATTTTTGGATGAAAGGGATGTTATTGTGCATCCTTCGCTGAATGGTAGTTTTGTGGAAGAATTTAGTGTTGCGCTCGCCTTCCTTCAACCATCTGACTCTAGACTTTTGTCTCCAATACATCTCCTCCTGCTTTCTTCTGTTCTCCAGTTGGTTGTGGATGATACGTTCCTATTGCAAGGTGGTTTCCGAGTGCCCTTCTATGATGATCCTTTGGTGGAGGGTCTCCAGGTCCTGAGTGAGTTTTTGCTGCTCTTTTAAGATGTTTCCAAAAGTGTCCCTGTTCCACCTTTTCAAGTGATCTTTCAAAAATCGAAGCTTTTGCTGGAATTGGTACATCTTAGATCCTTCGGGGGGAATGAAAGAGGCCCATATAGATCTCACAAAATCCTTGAAAGTGGGATGTGTGAGCCAGAATCCTTCAAATCAAAAGGGCCTTTTGGTTGTGCTACCTGGCCTTTGCCATTGCAGAGCAATTGGCCAATGGTCTGAGCCAGAGTGAGCCAGAATGGCTGAAGAGATGTCCCCCCCTAGGTGGACTGCATTGTCAGAGAGGAGGAAGCGATCCAGTTTTGAGGCAATTTGGTGCTTGCCAGACCTGTGATTACTCCAAGTAAAGGTGCCATTGCAGAACGGCATGTCTATGAGGGAAGTAGCATGAATGAAGTCCTTGAAGTGGCAATCATCGTTCTCCAATCTGCACCTTCCCCCCAACTTTTCTTCAGTTTTTGTAATCATGTTGAAATCCGCTGCAACTATCCAAAGTGGGAATCTTCTACTATTACTAAGAGCAACAATTGTATCTAGGAGCGCTATCTTACTTCCTACATCTTGTGGGAAATAAACATTTGATAAGTTACCATGTATATTGGTGCCCAAAATGTGAAAGGTCGCCTATATAAGATGGTGCGCTGCATGAAAGTTAGACAGGGTGACTGCCTGTGAATTCAATACAATTGCCAGACCTCCTGAGGCTCTAGAGGCATCTACTGCTACCGATTTACAGCCAGGCCAAGCCTTCGAGAGAATGCTTCCTAGCATTGTACTGTTACACTTAGTTTCTTAGAGAAAGCACATTTGTGGCTTTTGCTTTTTAATCATATGTTTTAACATTCTGAGTTTCCCTGGGCTGTTAAGCCCTCTTATATTCCATGATACGAGCTTCATCATTAACCATTTATGGAGGGTTTGTAGTACTTCATCAGCTGTGCATATCTGCCTGAGTCCACCAGGATTTTCCCGATTTCTATTGTCCTTTGCAAGTCAGTCTTTCTGCCTCTCTTCTTTGTGTTTTTGGGAAGCAGACTCCCATCCCACTGGCCGCCTGCTTGTATTCCAAGTTGGCTTTGATAGTAAGATCTAGAAATGACCATTTCAAGCTTGTTGAGTTGGACTTCTGGTATGGCATCATATGCTTTTTTTTTGCATGCAGCTTCTAGCTCTAGAATATCTAATCCATGCAGATCGATGCTTTCCAGCTCTTCTTCCATGTTTTGCACTTGATCAGTTCCTTCAATGTTGTTTTCTGAGTTCTCGGGACGCTTCTCTTTCCCGTCAACTTCCATATCGTTGATGATCTCAGGATCGTCCCTTCGGTTCCGATTGAGAATGGTGGGGGAGATGATCAGAGAGGGGGATTTGGGAGGGGGGTGCTGCGGAGGGGGCAGAGTCGAGGAGGACGGGCTATCAGAGCTGGTTTCAGCGATGGGAGATTGAGTTTCAGAGGCTTGGCCCAGAACGTTGAATCGGTTCTTGGTTACTGGACCATGAGGCTTGGAGGGCTGGGGTTTGAATCCATTTGGGGGTTTTCTATGAGATCGCTTCCTGCTAGTGACTTTGGTGAAGCCATCTTGAGCAGGGGGGTCAGGAGAGTCAGGAGGGTTAGATGGGACGTTTTGGGGATAGTCCCTGAAGAGATGACCGAGGATATGGTATTTATGGCATCGAAAGGGAACATGCTCATAATCAAGAGGCTGGATCCATTCCTCGTCTCGATGGGCAAGGGTGACTGAGTTAGGAAGGGCTTCATTGAGCCTGAGAAAAACACAAATTCGGGCATAGGAAATATACTTACGATTTTTGGTCTCTTCTGAAGATCTAATATATTCTCCCAACCCATTTCCAAGTTTTTTGAGAGCCTCCTCTTCCCAATATTCATCTGGGAGGGAGTATAGACGAATCCAGACTGGCACCCATGATAGATCTTCCTTATCTGGGTTGAATCTGGGGATCTAATCCCATAGATAAAGCCCGACCGAATTGAAAAAGTATGGTCCTCCTCCTAGTACTCTGAGCTTGTCCTCCAGGCAGTAGAAGATTGTTGTGAAGAAGCCCTTCGGCCCTAACTGAAGCGTAACATCCCCTTTTGGTTTCCATTTTGCCACGATCCAACCGTATAGGGCTTTTTCAGTAGGCCAGAACCCAATGAACTTCCCCATGAGGGCATGATCTCGCATGAACTCGATTCTCCCGTCAATCTTGTCTCTAGGCAGCTCGATTCGTGGTCTTTCCTTGGCTACTGGTCTGCAGGTTGATGAAGTGACCTGTGTACTTTCTTCAGGCTTTTCATTCTCTTTCTGGGGGTTGCCTTCCTTCTCTCTGCACTCTCCATTTTCATTGCTGTCATCTTGGGGCGTTTTCCCACTGTTCAGAATCCCTATGTTCACTTACCCGAATAAAACGTTGTGCATTTGATCCTGTTTTGACGGGGAGGGCTCTGAAAACCCCCCTGCAGCTAAGCCATTGAGCGGCCCAGGAGCGCTGCCGATCTGATCTATTGCAGCGATCTTCTTACTTCTAAAAATTGTCTAACCTGAGCGCTGTCGGCGCCGTTGAAGGACTGTGCAGGCCCTAACGAAACCCTAGCAGAGCTCTCTCCCTGGTAAATTCTAACCTAAGGCTTTATTTATCTTTTCTCTCTCAAATTATTAAAAATATACAAAATTTCCTATTAAGAAATCATATTCATTATCAAACATCAGATCCCATAAGTAAACAAAATATACAATGTTTTTCTTGAGGAGGACGCTCTTGCATCAGACTCTGATAGTGGAAAAAAATTCATAGACTCTTGTCTATGAGGTCTATCACTTTTTTGTAGTAATGTGATGATGATAAGTCTTAATGAATTTATACCTCCAAGATCCCAAACCTTAATTTGTAATTTTCCAAATGCTCTGTACCCTTGTTGTTACTGTATGTCTACTATCTTCTGGTTCATTTTCATTTCTTCAATCAGTTTCAAACCCTGATTGATCATGCCTTATGCTATTAGTTATCTCCATCTGGACTGTCTCATCATCAATTTTCACAATTCTTCAATCACGGAATAAATTTTTGCTTTCTCATGGAATCCTTTTGTCTTAACAACTTGCGTGAAATCTTTTCTCTCCTGTAGTTTTGAAAAATAATTTTTAATCTGTTGGCTACTCTTTTCAACTTTTTCTTCCATCCATACATCATTAATTACTTTGAAAACATATTCCTCTACAATTTCCATTTGCTACTTCTTATCTTCAAAGTTACATTCGAGAAGTAAATTGCTTGTCATCTTTCTCACTACATACTCATTCCCCTATTCTTCTCTGTTAGCAAGTACACCAGAAACTTGACAACTAACACATATCTCTGCCACAATCAAATCTTGAGAAACTCCTTCATTTTTTACTATAGTCCCACTCTCATACTCTTATTCTTTTAGCGAATACTCCAGCAACTCAATTTCTCTTTGACACCTCACAAGTACTTCATCATGATGTTGTTTATAGTGTTTAATATGTTCTTCTTCTTCCTTAATGTCTTTTAGTAGTCATCCTTCCTCGTCATTAAGTCCTATGAATGTCTTCTTCTTATCTTGACACAAACCTTCCTCACCTGATTCTTCAACACAATTTGCATTACTGTCTTTTTGTAAGCCCTCTTCAAGAGGTATCCTTGCTCCATATTCTACCTTAGCATTCTCCTGAATTTTTTCCTCATTAATAACATTAGTTAAATTCATTGGCTTACCTCTATGAGACAATGCTCTTTTATTCTTCATCATAATAAGATTTTGATCTTCCATGTGCATGACAGCTTTAGATGATTGTCTTCTCCCATTAAGTAACTCGTCAATGAACTCCTCTTGTTGCAACCATTCAATGCCTTCATCATATAAGAGGTTTTCTTCATCATATTTTACTTCAAGATCCTCGTCCATCCTGAAGACATCTTGACAAGTCTGCCTATCTTCTGCAATACTTGCAATCAAACACAAATTGTCAGTTTTAAAAACATAAGACCTTGTGGTCTCACTCGATGCTTGAGCCACCAAGTCTTCTTACTACTCTGAATCCTTCATATGATTCAAAAGATCCTTTTTATATTTCTTCTTTGTATCTCCATTACTTTCAAAAAGCAATGGGACATGTTCTGGTTCACATACCAAAAATTCCTCCTCATACTCATTTACTCTGAGTAACTCTTCCTTCAATTGAGCATTCAATGTATGCCCCCACATCACTTGGAAACTATGCCATTTGACTTTTATTTTCATAATCCAACCATACGCTTGGTCTTCCTTATTCCTCCATAACATATCCATCCATAACTCAAGATAGAATTTTATCTCAACTTTCTCTCTGTCAATCTCTTATTTATTTTTCTTCATGCCATTTTCCTTGGCATATGATCCTTTCTTCCTGTGTACTATCTTTAACAAATACACATAAAGAAAACTAGCTTTGTTTTTCTGCTTTGTTCTGTCATTCTTTACTAATATCCTCTCTCTGCAAGCACAATTCTATCTGCATATACAACTTCAAGAGCATAACTCTATTCTAATTTCCCCAAAGAGCTTTAACTTGCTCTGATACTAAAATGATGACCTACCAGACCTATGCTCCATAATCAGTAGTCTTAAGCTACTAAGGCTACACTACAGGTATTAACGAAGAGTCTTTAAGCATTCCTATCCCTCCTTGATTCATTAAAGTTACCTCATATCTGTATACATAAACAAGGAAGGATTTGTTTTCAAAGTTTTGCACTCTATGGAATACCTTAGTGTGATTAAGCAAACACATGAGTATGTCAACCCTCTATTGCTGGAAACCCATGTGCTCATTTACCTTTAGTGCTGCTTGATGTGGAGGAATGTTGAAGGTGAGAACATGAACACCTAAAGGTCAATCAAAGGAAATTCTGAAATGGTCCTACACTTCTACAATGCTAGTGTGACCATTCTACCTCATGTGCAACCGATGATGTGACCTTTCTATCTCAAGCGGGACCCTTCTTTCTCACCATGACCCTTCTATCTTAGGTGCGACCCATCTATTTTCTAGCATGACTTTTCTAGTTTCTGATGCTATCATATTCTTGAGCTAATTTCAATGAAAAAAATCTTGTTAAATATCCCCTCGAGGTTCGTTTACATGACTAAAACTGTGGATGGTCTCCTCTCCCATGGATCCTTGATCACACGGCTCACATTTCCATTGTGGCATTCTCTAAAGATCATAACAGATTAAATTCCATGCAACCAATCATTTCAACGTTGAATCAACTAGAGAATCTCTCAATGAATGGATCAACTATCTTTGACCTCCGCAGATCTCCAAGACTCTAATTCTCTGAGTCATTCAAAATTTGGCTGTAACTCCAATATTACATGAAAGAACATATGTCAAAGTCCCAAAACCCCTGCAACACACCTTCAACCTATGGTCATTTTTTTATTTCACTTAGAGTCTACTTAATCCATTTTTAACATCGATTTTCTAAGGAAGAGACCTCAACGTCAATGCAATCTTGAACGTTCACTTGTATGTAGATGCAATTTCATCAATATTTCTCAATGCAGCAATCCTTTCAGAAAGAAATCCACAGTTCAATGCATTCAACAAGATTCAAGATATTTTCACATATATTCGATGTAGTAAGTGGGTTCCCAAACATTCGACCAAAATCACATGTTTCTGTGGCCATGAACCACTAGATATATATAACCATAACAATTCAAACATTTAAAACATTCATAATCTAGAGGAGAAAATATATTTACTTCACATTAACAGAGATATTAAAAGTTCCAATGCCAATAAAAATGCATTTCATTAACAAGTATCAAATATATAGAATACTTGGCCTCATTTCCAATATGTGAACGAAACCCTCACCTTTCTCTCCACATTCCATACTCACCTCTTGTCTACATGCCCTGTTAGGCTTACAATTATTGGAACAAAAACATTGTTGTGGATCAATCGGGTTCCTAATTCTTCTCGATAGATCTCTCAACTAATTCATAAAATATCTTAATGATCGCTTAAGGATCTCAACAATAGTTCTATATCTAAATTCTGCCTTTATGAGTAGATTGTACCAAATCTCTCAATCGACTTTTAACTCAACTAATTTCCTTTTCTAGAATCACCTAATCTCCAAGATATTTATGAGGTCTTCACAAGTCTAACATCTCTCATATTATCACATAATTGACAATATTTACATTTAAAACCTCACACACATATTTATCAGTCAAATTATTAAAAATATACAAAATTTCGTATAATAAATCAAATTCATTATCAAACATCAGATTACCTATGTCAACCAAATATACAATGCTTCTATTGAGCATGACACTACTTCATCAAAATGTCATGTATTTTTTAAATGTAGCTCTTAATGTAAGTAAATATATAGTTTTTTCAAAACAAATTAGATGTAACTAGTAATGATTTCAAGTGGTATATATAAATCCATTTATTGACTTTTATTTTCCTATCATGACATTTAATATAAGTGTACAAATGTGACATTATTTCTTTGGAAATAAAACTCCATGTAAAATGAAATGGTTTCCTAAAAAAGGGGAATAATTAATCAACAGTTCATGTTAGTATATTCTTCGAGTTAATTCAATATATGTGTCATAAATAAATGTACTTAAACTTTTTGTAACATTGGACATTTTATTTTCCCATCCTTATTAACATTTTGTAAATTTCAATTAGTAAATAATTACATGTAATTGAAATAATCTAATAGATGCCAACAAGACATGGAGCACGTAATAAATTTTATTTAGTTACATGCATTGATACATGTTTATAAATGTAATATTATTTTGAAATAAAGTTCTTAATATAAGTTAAGATACTTTTTTTACAAAAAATTAAATTAAAAGACTCAATTAGTGATGAGTTCTAAGTATTTTATTCTATTTTCAATTGCTAACTTTTTCTAACTATGCTTTTTTTAATCAATTACTTGTATAGACAATCATGTCATATAAGAAAAGAAGCCAAGAAGCCATTGATTGATTCTTCACTAGTACAAAATGGTTAATTAGTTACTAAGAAAAGGACTAAATTTTGGATATAAACGACCTTTTTTCAATGAGTGACCAATACTAGGTAATCTACAATATCTTATAATGCGACCGAATTTTAGTCATTTTTGGCTTAGTCATTAATTGGTTGTCTCAATTTTATCATCTACTAATATATTTATCCATACATTTGGACATTAATTTTGTAGTTAATTTAGTCATTGATTTAGTTATTAATTCCCAAAATTAATGACCAAATATACAACAAATATATTATTATGTGATCAACCTAGAAAACTAATTAATGATCAATCAATATGACCAAAATGTTGGTTGTGTTATAAGATACTATAAATTAGCCACTAATATTCATATATATGAAAAATCTAGTCATAAATTGAAACCAATTAATGACTAAAGAAATATGACTAAATTTGGATCATGTTATAAGATATTGTAAATTAGCGACTAATAGTCTTATATATGCAAAACTTAGTCGAGATTTGTAATCACAAGTTTATCATTTTCATTAGTCATTTATCATTTCTTGGTAGTTTCATATTCATTAATAAACAACTAGTTTAGAAGTTTATATTCTTTTTCTTTACTTTTGTTAATAATCATTATAAACTAATAATTTAGTCATATATTCATGTTACTTGTGTTTATCATTAATTAGTATAAACTACTAATTTAGTAATTTGGGATTGATTTTATGTCTTTATTATTAATAAACATAAATTAATTAATATGACTTTGTGACTAAATTCAAAAAATGCCATACAAAGTTATATATGTTAATTACAATACTAAAGAATATCAGGTGCAACTATCAATAATTTTAACCACAAAAATTATATTATATGAAATGTCAAGTATTACAATATGAGTTTCCAACTTAATATTGGTGGGCCTACAATTTACAAATGACATATTGTTTCATCACTTCAAAATATTATCATTGTGTTGCCAAGGCATTGCAAGTGAATTCACCAACTTTGAAGACTTGACCATCAAGCTCTATTTGTGTGTCTTATACGGGATATTTTCTCTAAGAGTAACATTAGATTGATTCTCTTCTCTCTCTCTTTTTTCGTTTGTTGCTCCAGTGTTATTTTTCTTCTGTTTCTTCAATTCCCACTTCTTACCATCAATTCCGAATTCATTTTTTAAAAAGAAAATAAAATACAATCTAGAGTATAAGACATGAAAGACAATGAATATTATAATATAAACTAAAGTATATTATAAAGGATTTATACGACATATACCTCAACATCAATAACGCGAAAGCCATTTTTCCCCATAAAAGCAAGATACTCAAACAAGTTTTCTTCAGTTGGGCAATAATGGTCACTATGTGGCTAGATGACCTAGATAAGAATAGAAAATAAAATTCCATCATAAAAGGCAACACCTTAGTATCTTACTATTCAACCTTCAAGGAAATCTTAGGGACAATCATTTCAACTAAGTTACATGCTAAAATGATCAAGTTGTACATAACTTGTGAAAACAAATAATCTGAGGTGCGATATCTAATCCTTGTCATTTTATTTGGAAAAACATTGTATTCTCTAACATGTGAAGTTGGTCAAGTATATAAACAACATGTACTCATTAAATAAAAACATGAAAATAAAATTTTCTAATAGTCATGAAAATATTTTAACAAAAAACAACTAAAATAATTTCAATCAATTAAGTTTAATGTTGATTTCATCTTCAAGGTTTGGTTGTTTTTTAAATGGACATGATACCAAGTATTTTCAATTTAATAGTTAAAATAAAAAGCAGAATGCAAATAAACTTTTAAAATATGATCAAACAATAAAGAGAGGAAATCATGGAATGTACAGTGCATTTATAAACAAAATTGTTTACCTGTCCACCTGTGTCTTCTCTGGAATTCCAAAATAAAAAAATCTTGCCCAAAATAAAAATTAGGTGAAATAATCACAATACTAAAAACCGTAGGAATCCTTACTAGAAACTCGAACAAGTTTTCTTTAGTTGGGAACCAGTGGTCACTATTTGTCTAGATGACCTATATAAAGAAAGAAAATAAAATGTCACCATAGAAAATAACACCTTAGTAACTTAGTATTCAACATTAAAGAAAAAACACAGGAATAATAATGCAAACTAAGTCACATGTTCAAATGGTGATGTGGTGAATTAGCGTACCATATTTCGAGCTATCCATTTTTTTATTGCATGAAACTGACTAATATCTAATACAAAAATCAAATAATTTTCATTAGAATGGATTAAGAAAGTTTCTACAAGCAATGCCTTAAGAAGCAACTTCTCCATTCTCCAATCAAGAGGTAAATTCAATGGCTGGTAAATATGAAGATCCCCTTTCTATCTAGTCTCACGAATTATGTATATTTACATGTACAAAAAATAGAGTACGAGGAAAGTGTATAGAAAAAATATATATAAAATTGAAAAAAAATGACAACGATGACATAATGAGAAAAAGGAATGAAAATTAAGAAACTTTATTTATTTGCATTAGGAAAAAGTCACACAGAAATCAAAACCAAATCTCAACATTTACACAAGAAATTGACACCCTTATTACCATTTTGTTAATACTAGTGCTCCTAAACATCATCAACTTGTTGTTAATAAAATATCTTGCTACTTTAAATTGTACCCTGAAGAGGATGATAAAGGGACAAATGCACATGATTTCAAACTAACAAATTTAAAACAAGAAAAAAATAATGTTGATCTTTCTATGTTCATGAAACATTGTTTCAATATTAACAACCTTCTTTACAAAGCAAATATGCATTAACTAAAATCCCAAGGAATGCATTTGTTCTTTCACTACATCACAATTTTCTGCTATAAAAGTTTACCAATTAATCCTAATGTCGCTCAAAATTTTCAAAAAACCATTTACTAAACAAATTGTCTCATTTATACTTGACAAGATGAAGTTTGAAAAGTGCAAATTGATTTTGATTTAGAGTTGGGGAGACTCAAGGCTTGACCATAATTTTGTGTTTATTATGCACCCACATTCTCATCATGGATTATGAGTTTCATGCCAACCACTTTGATAAATCTATATTGCAATCACCATGACCTGGGATTTTTCCATGTTCACAATGGGCAGGGTGAATGGTAAAACCCCATTAGCTAACATATACGTACCCTAAGGAGAGTATACGTTCTACGCATTTAGGTATTGGCTCATTGAGCATGTAAACATCAATAACATATAAGAGAAAATGCTGACAAAGGTTTTAATAAATCCATGTATTAATAAGAATCTTATATTAAAGCGAGATCATAATTGTATAGAAGTTACCTAGATTTCAAGAAGTCAACTTTTAGTTCTAATTAAATAACAACCCCAATGAAACATCCTCCACTTCCAAACATATGTTTACCAAATCACATTAATAATATATATATTTCCTTAGCTACCTATCATAGTGAAAAACATAAGGGTAAGAAAGATGAATTAGGTGGCTCTTGATTAATGTTATTTTCCACACCAATGTCTCCTAACATCCTCATAGCATTCTTTGTCTGAAGGAATAGGTACATAACATATCCCTATACATCAACACTATACGAATCAATTTTATGTTTAACAAGCTAGCTACCATCTTAAGTAATTTGATTGAAAATATTCAATCCTAAGTTAACTATCTAGAAACCATATAACAATTTGTAGTTTTAGTATTCTACCATAGTTGGCTAGACAAACAAAAAGAAAATCATCAAAACATGGTCCACCATTATGACCCAATCCATTAAACTTCAGGAAATAAAAAGAATAAATAATATGAACATTTTCATAAAGCATCAAAGTTTGATCCTACATATATTCCGTTGAGATATTCCTCCATTTATTGAAGGTCTTATGTTAAAATGGAAAACTCAGAAAATAAGATGGCAATTATGATAGCAACCAAGATACAATTTTCATATCCTTTATAACTTTGGAAAAATGCATGTATGGGAACAACGGGAAAACATCAGAAAACCTAAATGGAAAATCATAAAAACATGGTCCACCACTATCCCAATCGATCAAGCTCCATGATATATAAAGAATAAATAATTGGTTCATTTTCACAAAGCCTCAAAGTTTGATCCTACATATTGTATTGAAGTGTGCTTCCATATATTGAAGGTCTTAAATGAAAATGGAAAACTCAAAAAATAAGATGCGAGTTTTAATAGAACTTGAGATACAATTCCATATCCATTTTATTATACATTATAGCTTTGAAAAAATGAATGAATGGAAAATAAAGGGGTAAGGAAGATGTGAGGTAAATTTGTAACTAAAGAAATTTTTTATGGTGAACTCAAGGAGGAAATCAAGGGAGGAAAGTAAAATGATGTCAAATTTCAAATTCTAATTTGGAAAAAGGGGAAAATCTCTAATTTTTGAAGAGAATAATACAAGGAGAGGGGCAAGGGGAAGGTTTTCGTGTGTAGAAGTTAACACACAATTTGTAATGGTACAACCAAAAATATTAAAAAAAAAAAAATTAAAGTAATATAAAATTTAAAAACAAAGATTCTAGAACATAGTGCTATAATATAATTCAATAAAGGTAACTACCATAGATAATAGATGTAATGTAACTCAATAAAAGTAACAAGTATTAGATAATATATCTTAAATATCTTATCTACATAGATATGATAACTCTCCCAAAAGAAAGAGTTGATATAGGATACAAAATCCTACCAAACATGGGAGTCAAAATTGTGAAAGAAATTAGCCCTCATTATGAAAACATACTACATAGTATTTAGGCATGCAATGCATAGATAACGTTTGTCCAAGTTTCAATGTACAAAAACTTGGTGAATGTTTGTATTTGAGTATTGGAACAAAATGGGTAGTAGTTTTGATAGTGGCTATTCAAATGTCCTCAAAACCATCCCAATAGATCTCACAAAAATCCTTATTTTTGGAAAGAGCCATCTAGAGGATCTGGGATAAGTCCCCAAAACCATCATAAGACGTCTCCCAAAAATCCCATTTTTTGGAAAGAACATTTTGATGCGGGAGCAACCAACACTAAAGCAAGAGAACGCAAGCCGTGTAAGCAAAATAGAGTTAAAGTTGATTTAAAGCAAAAAAATAGATTTAAAGCGGATAAAACAGATTTAAAGCAGATTTAAAGCGTGCATGCATTATGGAGAGATTTCATTGGAGAAAAACAAGGAGAGGATCTGATCGATCCTTCCTATCTAATGCGTCTTATATAATTGTAATGTGATAGGGTGTGATATATGTCTGCTGGTGAGAAAACTGTAGTCGAGCGTGAGCTCGTTTTTAAGGCTGGAAGGCCTTAGTATGTAATTGTTCTGTATAAGAAATAAAAGCATGTTCTAGTGTATGTTGTGTACGCTTATGGGCGTTTTATAACTGAGTAAATTCTGTGTTGTGAGCTTGATCGGTCATTGATCACTACCAGGGATCGATGGCGATCTAAGTTATCATTTAAATGTTATATATGCACTCGTGAGGATTGGTATGTTTGTCAAAATGGTGGCAGATTGTGTGTTGTTTTCAGTTCCATTGAAAGAACTCCAGTATTAATGGAAATCGGGCAGTAGATTTGAACTGTTTGTTTGAACAGATTCGGATTAATATACATATCAGCTTTATAAATGGAATCAAATATGTGGAATCGCAATGACTATTGGATGTGTGTGGTTGTAAATGGCGTTCAAGCACTGGTGTTTAGCAAGCGTGGCGTCTTGATTGTATTAAGATTTTTTTGGCTCTCTGAATAGCTTTGATCCATTGAATTTTCCGCATAGGATGGTTGGGTAGCTGTTGACCCATTTCTTAGCTAGTGGAATTTGAGCCTCGCCCAACTTTCTTACGCCCATTTGAAGGCTCTGATCTTTGAGAAGGTATGAGTTCGCGTTACGTCAAAGAGGACCAATGGAGGACTCTGATAGTATTTGGCAATGGTGCAGAGCTCGCAAGAGGGTTTTGCCAACGAGCAAAATTCAGTCAGATGGAGTTTTTTTAGTAGCTAAAATCGGCTCTCTTGCAGACGAGTCCTGTTCAAACATTCCCGAGAGGAACCAACAATGGTGATTTAGAATCCTATTAAGGAGATGGGCGATTTTATAAAGATCCACGTCAATAAATTAAAAGGTTTTAAGTTTAAAACGCTTCCAATAAGGCGTAGTGGGCCATAACCCACAAGCCCATGTTCGAGTTTTTAATGGAATTGGGATTTTGAGCTTACCCAAGATCTCATCCCATTAGTTCTGATACCACTTGATGCAAGCCTAGCCTGCAAAACCCAGGATCTTCAATAACTATGCATATGAGAATGCATTTCAACTGTTAACCGAATCAAAAACTCAATGTTCGGCAAATTTCACACATCCATATGTTCTACGAACTCCATTCGATTCACAATCTTTCACTCAATAATTACTATTCCTTATCTCCATTTAATAGGCTTTAAAAAATTATAAAACTAACTAAAGATCACACCAACCATATGCACACAAAAATATGAGAATAATTAATTAAGAAATAAAATATTTACAAGAGAAATCAT
>APFE031710394.1:0-28025 GCA_000404065.3 Pinus taeda | reverse complement strand
CAGATATGTTCAAAGGAAAATGTTGGAGGAAGCAGTCAAGACTAAAAAGCCTTGTGGTTTTAAAATTGATGAGTTGTGTATGTTTGCAGGTGCAGAGGAGATTTCCATTGGTGAAACAGAAGAGAAGATCATTGATGATTTTTTGAGTTATTGGGTAAATCTAGATCAGCTGGACAATGTAAACCGTGTATTTTTGTAGCTGATAATTGTGATGTGATTACAAGTTTTACTGAGGAGGATGTGCAATCTTTTGAAACTGTTACAACACAAGATGAAGTTCTTGTGGATGTTGAAGAAGAGAATCAGTCTGAAGCACAGATAAGGGAAGTAAGAGCTGATACTATTGAACATTTTGTTCAAACTAAAAGTTTATGTATGAATGCAGGTGATGATGATATGCTTCAGCAATGCTACAGAGAAATTGCATTGCTGGAATACTTACCTATTGGAGAATCCAGAGTACGACAGGGAGATTACAGAAGAAAGAGTTCAGTACAGTGAATGAGAGAAGAATGACATCTTGGAGATAGATGGAAATAAGGCGAGACTAGCTGATAGTCTCATGATGAATGCAAATCAGCATACTGATGTTCTAACAAAGGAGTTGGGAAGAAACTTAGAGAAACATACTAAAGTGTTGCCAGGGAAAGCTGAGGAGAAAGCTAATGAAGATTTCTTGAGTCCTGAAGAAAAGTTTGGAGCTGCTACAGTAGTACAAGATGAAGGTACAGTATTTGTAAAACTTGATTAGATTGCTAGAATCAATCAAGATGATAATGGACAATTATTGAAGATGGTCAAAAGAGAAGATGGAGATTATGCTAGAGTTAATTTGCCCCATGTTGATGAAATTTTAGATGATGGGCAAAGGAATTTTGCAAAAGGACAGGAAGTTTGGGAGGCCGCAACATCCATAGTGACAGCTACAGCAACGTGTGGGACAACATTTATGGTGGCAGCTGAGACAACACTGACAGCAACAATATTTATGGAGGCACTGAAGCCTTATAATTTTTATTCTAACAATTTTTTTGTGAGTACAGGTCTTATTGAAGATGCTGGAGAAAATCTGTTACACAAAGAAATTGAACTGATGAGGCGGATGATGATGAAGGAATCCCGGTAGAGACCAGCAGTAGTGAAACAAAGGAGAAACAGCAAAAGAAAGACAACAGAAGATTGCGACAGCACAACTAGTAGAGCGATGCAACATAAAGTGTGGAAACCTAGAGAAAGGCAGTGAGCAATAGCACATGATGACTTGCAGAAAAAAGTGTGGGATCCAAAAAAACCAAGACCAGAAGACACATCATCAGGAGATCATGAATATTTCTACCTTGGGAGCTTGATGCAGGAGCATTCAGCCCAAGGGAAATCATTGTAAATAGTAGATATAGGGGGTCATGCATTTTTGGAATTAGTTTCCTAAGTTCCAAGTCAGTTTAATATTTAGTCTTTTAAGTGTGATTTAATTAGATATTATCAAAATAAATAAATGAGAAAATAGGAACTAGGGAGATCTTTTAGGCATAAAAGGAATGGATGTGGATCATTAAGTGATAAGGAGGCTTTTCTATTTTAAAACGGGGAAAAGATGGAATAAAGCCTCAAGAGGCTTTTTGTCATATGTATGCATTGCATGTAGAGCTTTAGAGCTTTTATTTGATTGATTTTAGGATTTTTGTTGAGAATTTGAAGGGATTGAAGTTAGATTAGATCATTCTAAGTTTTATAAATTATCAAGCCTCAAAGGCATTGAAGATTAGACTGAGAGGGAGAGAAAGTGTGAGAGTGAGTATGAAGAATGAGAGGCCATGAATAGGCCATAATTTCTCTTCTAAGTATTTTATTTCTTAATTAATTATTTCAGCGATTTTGTGTGCATATGTATTGTCTAGAATTTTAGAATTATATGTGTGTGATAATTATTAATTTGTAGACCTATGGTTAGATGTATTTTACCTGCGTTGAATTTTGTAATGGAGCTTGGAGCCTCATCTAAAGTGTATGCATGAATTGATCAGATTTATCTGCAACGCGATTTAAAACTCGGTCTGATACTGGTAATGACTGCCATTTATACTTATTCCTTCCTCGGCCACGTTCACTGTACCAAAAGTGCGATCTTCAAACGCATCCCTATAATTGATAATAATTAGCAGCGGCTGTAGCAGAGATCAATTAATCGCTTAATAATTAGTGGAATCTTATCAATTAGGAAATCAATTAATAATTAGCGGAATGCGGTTTGGTGCAAATCAATGAAAGAGTGTATGTAGATGAAGTCCCTGATGTTCATGGATGTTCTGTCATTGAACGTGTAAGTCTGGTGTGTCTGTAGGCAAAGGAGCAATTTTAGAGCTAGATGATAGAGAGCGATGAAGAATTATGATGATTTCATGATTTCATGTGGGATTAGTGCATATGGTTCCATCTTATTTGCATTTGCACAATGAATAAGTGTGTTCTTCTCTGGTGATCTGCGTGAGGTGGAGCATGGGTATTCATCCCCTGCCTACCAAATCTCGTTAAAAAAAAACTAAGCTTCAGACCTAGAAGTGCAGAGTATGGCTGTGTGTACAAAGGGCAGAGTACAATTTAGTTTGTAATACATTATAGTGGTGCGATGAGAAGTAGAATTGGTGGCTATTCTTTCATGGGTGTTAATAGGAGACTTTGGCACATCTAGACATGCATCTTTCTATAATGTTCTTGCGTACATTTATGGAATGGAAAGGGTGCTAAATGGTGTTTGAAGATCCTGGTTATTGTAGGCCCTAGCCTGCATCAGTCAACATGTTGAACATGATCCTTCCAATAATTGTTGTATATTAGTATATCATCAAAAAATACTAACACAAATTTTCTAAGGAAGGGTTTGAAAATGTAATTCATCAAACCTTCTCATGTAGAAGGTAAATTGGTAAGTTCAAGAGACGGGACAAAAAATTCATAATTACCCTCATGAATTCTAAATGTTGTTTTTGGAATGTCTTCAGTTTTGATTTTGATTTGATGATATTCTGAATGAAGATCCAACTTCGTGAAGTAAATTGCTCCATGTAATCCAAGAAATAATTCATCAATGATATAAATGGGAAATTTATCTTTAATAGTAATCTTTTTGATATCCCTATAATCTAGACACATGCACCACGATCGATCCTTGTTGTGTACCAATACCACTGGAGCAGAGAAAGAACTTTGACTAGGTTGAATTATATCAACCTCTAGCATTTTTGCAACCATATGTTCAATTTCACTCTTTTAGGCTTATGGATATCTGTAAGGCCTGATGTTTTGGGGAAAACTTCCTTGAATCAGATGAATAGACTAGTCATGACCATGAATAGGTTGGAGGCCTTTGGGAGTCTCAAATTCCTTGGAAAAATTGTCCAAAACACTTTGGATATCTAGAGAAATAGATGATTTTGATGTCATTTTGTGATTTACTATGTGATTTTGCCGAAAATTCTCTAAACAAATGTTATGGATCACAGAAGTCTAAACTCATTGATGATTTTGATGTCAGAACCTCTAGTGAACATAATTGTGCAGTTACACCCCATTTTTATTTCTTCAAAAGCTTTTTCATGTTGTTAGAGCTAATTATATGTCTTGGTTCCCATTCGATACCACTTAATTCAGCTTCATTTCCTTCCCAAAAATATTTCAAGAAAAATTCATGAAAATTGGAAGCTATCATACCCAAAGACTGTAGCCATTGGACTCCTAGTACAACATCTGCACCAACCATTTTAATGGAAAGCACTAGACTATTCAAGACATATTCTCCCATGGATAGCTTGATATTATGGCACTTTCTAGAGCAATTTATGGTTCCTCTATTTGCAACCATTACTTGACACTCTCGTGTTGGATATAGGAAGAAATTCAATTCCTTGGCTATCTTATAATGAATAAAAATATAGTTACTACCTGAATTAATGAACACTATTATCTTTTTCTTCTTGATATGCCCTTCGATCTTGAGAGTTTGAGGAGTGGTAATTCTAGTAAATGCATTACAAGATATTGTCAGATTCATTTCTTCTTTCTCTGGGATGGGTTCCTCATGTATATCCTCTTATTTTGACATTTCTTCTTCCTTTTCTTGCTCCTCTTCCTCATCTATGTAAATTAATTTCTTCTCGGCACACTTATGAGCTTTATTGTATTTTCTTTCACAATTCTAAGAAAGGCCTTTTTGTCTTTTTTCTTCCAATTGTCACGGTGTCAACCTTGTATGTGGTGAAAGGCTACTAAAAAAACACTTATGTCTTTATAGTTGTCAGTGGTAGGCTTCCTTTTTTCCATAATTTTTATTTCATTTTTCTTTCCAACCTGAATGCCTTCTCCAATGAATTAGGTTCCCAAAGGAAAATCTCATGTTGGATTTTATCCTTTAAAGTCCCTATGAACTCATCAATCCTATTATCCTCTAGAATATCTTTTTCCTTTATATTCATTATTGGAAGTCCTCAATGTGATCCATAATTGAATCGTTTTGTTTAAGATTTATCAATTGGCTAAAAAATGTGTTTCTCTTTATATCCTCACAGTGTGCTATCATTTCCTCTGTGAAAATTGACCAAGTAGCAAGTGGTTTATGAGAACAAATCCCTTTATACCATAAGAATAGATTCGATTTTAATATAAATATGAGATACATATCTTTTGAAACAGTTGAACATCATGTAGATTAAAATATTTCTCCGTCCATAGTATCCATGTTATGGGATTCTTACATTCAAACTTCGTCATATTGATATTTGGAATATGGTGGGTCTTCAATCTAATGTTATATTATATGAAATCATGATTAACATTTACTTTTCTCTCATCATGAGTTTCCTCTACTACCTATTCGTCATTAGGAGGCCTTTCTTGTGGCATCTTTGTCCCACCTTCCTTCAAACCTTCCCTGGATTTATTCAAACCTTCCATGAATTTCTTCAAATTTTCTTCCATACCATCAATATTAGCTTCCATGGCACATATAAAACTATTTATATTAGCTATGATCACATTTTGAAAATCATCGATTCGACTCATTATTTTTCTTGCTTTTAGGAGCTTGATATTTAAACGATTGTAACTCTGTAATTTTAGATCTTCAAGTTTTCAAAATTTTCCCTGTGGTAGCACTTTGTGTCCTCATTCTAACCCCACCACTCTAATCAATATTTTATTCTTATATAAAGAGTTATGACAAATCTCCTATAATGACCTGATTATAGACTAGTTCAGTAGAGAAAATTTGTACGACCTGCCACATGTCCTTGTTTTGACCTTCATATCTATTTGGAATGTAATTTATGATTTTGGAACAACCCTATATATCTTGGATTGTATCTCCGAAAATATAGTCAAACAAGAACCTTCATAGAAGAAAAATTATAGTGAAAATACCATAGTGACCTATTTTTGATGGAGTTTTGGAGCTTTCAAAATCCTAACTTCCTCCTATCATATCTCTAAAAATATAACGAGAAAATATATGAAATTCTGATGTGAGGTTGAAAATAATTTCGATTCAAATTGTTTTTTTTTAGCTTCGGAAACTTTGTATAGAATAATTTATATCGAACATGCCACGATGAGCTATTTGGAGCAGAAAAACTCTAGAATCCAAAGCTCTAATACCAAATGTTATGAAACTAGCTCAGAAAAAGATAGAAAGGATAGATGAACGACTTTAAAATCAACCTCTTCAAGGAGGCAACCTCCTTGACATTATACAAATGAACAATTCTTTGATGATACAAATGACAAGACCTCCTTTCTATATATATGAATCTAAGGGGTATGAATACAATCAAAGCCTACATAACAATAATATTATAGGGGCACAACCACTAACAATAGTGGGCTTCTATGGGGCACACGAATAACAACATGGGGAGTATATGGGCACAATAATATAATAAGGGGGTTACACTAATAATAACATGGGGTTACACTAGTAGTATAAGGACCTAACATACTTATTCGTGGCAAAGAATTCATAGGAATCTTGCTTCATGGTCTTGTTATAATTTATCTTCTTCCCATTTGGTTCCAAAATCCATTACTAGCTCCTCATGATTAGGAGACCCAATAGCTTCCATAAATGGGTCAATAATTTCGATGTGTGTCATTCTCTAATTCCCTTGCATCGAGCACAAATCTATATAGAACTTGATAGAAAAAAAAAAATTACATTAAAATTTATCCAGAATCAAGAATACTTTCAATGATAAATGTTCAAAATAGGAGATGAGAATTCTAGAGTGCATGTGGGTTGCTATGGTTGGGTACCTATAGATATTGACAGAAAAGTAAAAAAGTGTCATTTTTGTTTCCCTTTCTATTCTAAATCTCAGTATCTCTAGGGAAGGAAAATGATCTTCGGAGTTCCATCAATTCTGTTGGGTTGGGTTTCAAATATGTTGTTGAATTTGACTTACATTTGGAGGATTATAGAAGAATGCAGCTCAAGTACTTCTAGGAACTCGTATACATGGTATCTTTATTTTTGTTTCTGTAGTAAAAAGGATGTGTATTTCTTAGTTATGATTCTCAAATCCAGATTATATGTTGTCCTGAAAAAATGTGCAAAAGTATTCCACAGGCCCCTCTAACTTTTAACATATATTAGGCCATTATATGGAAGTTATATTTAGTGTTCCATCTCTAGAAGCTAAATCATATAAGGTTCCCATTATGAGGTTTTCCAATTAACTTCAAAAATCAAGAAGGAACCCCAAAGATGTCCTATCTATTATATATGGTTACTAGCTTAAATTTGAAAAAATATACTACAAATCTGACATAAAAATGGATCCAAAAAATACACATCCTGTAATGCTTGGTCTGTCCACAATATTCTCCTCAGATAATCTTCTACCCTGCAGTGACCTACTACAAGAAGATAAATATCTCTCTTTTTTGCAAAGGACCAACTCTTTGTCTAAGGTTCAAGCAAGGCAATAGTCTTAGAACTTGATAGGAAAAAAAAAAAAAACAAAATTACATTTAAAATTACCTAAAATCAAGAATACTTTCAAAGCTAAGTTGTCAACATAGGACATGAGGATTATAGTGTGTATGTGTCTCCTTATGTATGGGTTACTATAATTGTTGTTATGAAACCAGCTCACAAAAGGATAGAAAAGATAGTTGAATGCCTTAGAATTCAGCCTCTTCAAAAGGGCAACCTCCTTTATGTTACACAAATGAACAATTCTTGGATGATTCAAATGAAAAAACCTCCTTTATATATATAGGAGTCTAAGGAGTCGCAATATAACCGAGCTCACCTATCAATAATAATATAAGCCATAAAAATAACAATAGAGGGATTTCATGGGGCACAATAATAACAATATGGGGACAATAGGGGCACAACTATATTAATAAGGGATACAACTACAATAGTAATGGGGTAATCACTAGTATTATAGGGACCTAACATGCCCCTCTCCTTCAAAAAAGTGTTTTCCTCAATGATTGAGTAGTTCTAGATGCTTCTATATAAAATTCTCATCCTCCCATGTGGAATCATTAGTGGATAAGTTCTTCCATTTGATGAGATACTTTGAGATTGATCGATTTCGTAGCTGTCGAGTTCTTGTTTCTGTGACATCGTCTGGCTCCAATGTAATTTTTCCTTCCTTGTCAATTTCTGGTAATATTGTTTAAACTAGTAGCTTGTTGGCTATAACCTTCTTTAAACATGAAACATGGAAAACTGGGTGCACTTGAGAAGTTTCAGGAAGCTCCAATTTGTATACCATAGTATCAATTTTTTGCAACACCTTGTATAGACCATAATACTTTGGTTATAATTTATTATCCTTGTTAGCTTTCCTGAGGGACATTCCTTTATATGGTTGTAGCCATAGGAATACCCAATCACCTACATCAAAACTTCTTTTGCTGTGATGTTGATCTACCTATTGTTTCATTCTATTATGTGCCAACACAAGGTTATCCTTTAAGAGTTTGAGGACTTGTTGTTGATGTTCGATGTGATATTCCACTAATTGAACCTTAGAATTTTTACTTAAATATGATGTGATGGATGGTGGCTAATATCCATAAAGTGCCATAAATGGGGTCTTTTTTGTTGTTGTATGGAAGGAAGTGTTATACCACCATTCAGATAAAGGTAGCCATTTGACCGATTGTGTCTATTTATGAGATACAAAGCAACAAAGATATCCTTCCAAACATTTGTTTACTATCTCAGTTTTCCCATCAGATTGAGGATGATAAGATGAGCTATGAGCTAACTAAGTACTAAGAAAAGAAAATAATTATGTCCAAAAATTTCCAGCGAAAATGGGATCTCTGTCACTTACAATAATCTTTGGATTTCCATGTAGCTTTTGAATTGTTTCCATAAATGAAGTAGAAATTGTACTGGCTTTAAATGGATGTGATAATGGACAAAAGTGTGCATACTTGGTAAGTCTATCAACCACCATCATGATGACATTCTTTCCCTCTAACTTGGGTAAACCTGTGATAAAATCCATTGAAACCTCCTCGCAACGTTCGCTTGGAATGAATAAAGGTTGTAATAGATGTGGGGTCTTAATTGTTTCAACTTTATTTTTTGTTGGCAAACCAAACATTCCACCACAAAATTTTGAATATCTAATTTAAGGCCATCCCAAAAAAATTCCTTCTTAACCCTGTGATAAGTTTTAAAAATCCTCAATGCCCTCCTAAGGGAGAAGTGTGCAATTCCATAAGAATCTTTTGTTTGAGTTGCAAATCATAACAAAGGTATCAGCAATATTTGTACCATAATGAATCATTTTGCCAACTAAATGTATCAAATGTATTGGAATCTTGTTGTAACTTTCGAATAAGTTCCCATACTTCCTCATCATTCTTCCATTCCTCCCTTGCTTCATTTATCCAATCTGGTTAGATAATAGAAATGGCGCACAACAACGCTTCCACATCCTCATCCTTTCTTGAGAGTGCATCTGCCACCACATTTTGCTTCACTTTTTTGTACATGATTTCAAAGTCATAACCTAACATCTTTGTGACCCACTTTTGTTGCTCTTTAGAGGATAATCTTTGTTCTAAAAGTTATTTAAGGCTATCATGATCCATTTTTACCTTGAAGTGTCTTCCCATTAGGTAGGGTCGCCATTTCTTAAGTGCATGTAGTATTGCCAACATTTCCTTGTCACAAATAGCTTTGTGTAAAAACATTCCCTTCATTGGATGACTTTCAAAAGCAATGGGAATTTCCTCTTGCATTAAAACATCACCAATTTCATTTCCTGAAGCATCACATTCCACAATAAAGGTTTTTGTGAAGTCTGGTGTGGCTAAGACCAGTGCTTGGCACATTGCCTCTTTAAGAAACTTTGCTGGCTTTAAATGGATTTGATAATGCACAAAACTGTGCATACTTGGTAAGTCTGTCAACTACCACCATCATGACACTCTTTCCCTTAGCTTGGATAATCCTATGATAAAATCCATTGAAACCTCCACCCAACATTCGCTTGGAATGGATAAAGGTTGTAATAGAACTAGGGTCTTAATTGTTTCAACTTTATTTTGTTGGCAAACCAAACATTCCACCAAAAACTTTTGAATATCTGATTTAAGGCCATCCCAAAAAAAATCCTTCTTAGCCCTATGGTAAGTCTTTCAAAATCCTGAGTGCCCTCCTAAGGGAGTAGTGTGTATTCCATAAGAATATTTTGTTTGAGTTGGGAAGTAGTGGTATAAGCGATCTCTGTACCATAACGAATCATTTTTCGAGTTAAATGTATCAGATGTACTGGAATATTGTTGTAACTTACAAATAAGTGCCCACACTTCTTCATAATTATTCCATTCCTCTCTTGCTTCGTTTATCCACTCTTGTTGAATAATAGAAATGGCAGACACCAATGCTTCCACATCCTCATCCTTTCTAGAGAGTGCATCTGTTACCACATTTTGCTTCCCTTTATTGTAGATGATTTCAAAGTCATAACCCAACATCTTTGTTACCCACTTTTGTTACTCTTCAGAGGATAATCTTTCTTCTAAAAGCTATTTAAGGCTATCATGATCTGTTTTTACCTTGAAGTGTCCTCCCATTAGGTAGGGTCACCATTTCTTAAGTGCATGTAGTATTGGTAACATTTCCTTCTCATAAATAGCTTTGTGTAAAAACTTTCCCTTGATTGGACAACTTTCAAAAGTGATGGGTCTTTCATCTTTGTTATGAAACTAGCTCACAAAAAGATAGAAAAGAGAGATCCACGCCTTAGAATTTAGCCTCCTCGAGGGGGAAACCTCCTTTACATTAGTCAAATGAAGAATTCTTGGATGATTCAAATGAAAAAACCTCCTTTCTATATATAGGAGTCTAAGGAGTCACAATATAATGTAGCCGACCTAACAGTAATAATATAAATCCACAAAAATAAGAATAGAGGGATTCTATGGGGCACATTGATAAAAATATGGGGACAATAGGGGCACAACAATATTAATAAGGGATACAACTACAATAGTAATGGGGTAATCACTATTATTATAGGGACCTAACATGCCCGTCTCCTTCAAAGAAAGTGTTTTCCTCAACGCTTGAGTAGTTCAGGATGCTTCTGTATACAATTATCATCCTCCCATGTGGAATCTTCAGTAGATAAGTTCTTCCACTTGATGAGATACTTCGAAATTGATCGATTTCTTAGTTGTCGAGTTCTTTTTTCTGTGACTTCTTCTAGTTCCAATATAATTTTTCCTTCCTCGTCAAGTTCTGACAATATTGTTTGAACAAGGAGCTTGTCACCTATAACCTTATTTAAACATGAAACATGGAAAACTAGGTGCACTTGAGACACTGCAGGAAGCTTCAATTTGTATGCCATGGTACCAATCTTTTGCAACACCTTGTACGGACCATAATACTTTGGTGATAATTTACTATCCTTCTTAGCTTGCTTGAGAGACATTTGTTTATATGGTTGTAGCCGTAGGAATACCCAATCACCTACATCGAAACTTCATTCGCTATGATTTTGATCTGCCTGTTGTTACATTCTATTCTATGCCAACACGAGGTTATCCTTTAAGAGTTGGAGGACTTCTTGTTGATGTTTGATGTGATGTTCCACTGCTTGAACCTTAGAATTTTCTCTTCAATATGATGTGATAGATGGTGGCTGATATCCAAAAAGTGCCATAAATGGGGTCATTTTTGTTGCTGTATGGAAGGAAGTGTTATACCACCATTCAGCTAGAGGCAACCATTTGACCCATTGTGTCTGTTTATGAGATACAAAGCAATGAAGAAATCCTTCGAAACATTTGTTTACTATCACAATTTTCTCATCAGATTGAGGATCATAAGATGAGCTATGAGCTAACTTAGTACCAAGACAAGAAACTAATTATGTCCAAAAATTTCTAGTGAAAATGGGATCTGTCACTTACAATAATCTTTGGGTTTCCATATAGCTTTTGAATTGTTTCATTAAATATAGTAGAAATTGTACTGGCTTTAAATGGATCTGATAATGCAAAAAAGTGTGCATACTTGGTAAGTGTGTCAATTACCACCATGATGACACTCCTTCCCTCTAACTTGCGCAAACTTGTGATAAAATCCATTGAAACCTCCTCCCAAGGTTGGCTTGGAATGGATAAAGGTTGCAATGTATCTGAGGTCTTAATTGTTTCAACTTTATTTTGTTGGAAAACCAAACATTCCACCACAAACTTTTGAATATCCGATTTAAGGCCATCCCAAAAAAATTCCTTCTTAACCCTGTGATAAGTTTTTAAAAACCCTAAGTGCCCTCCTGAGGGAGAAGTGTGCAATTCGATAAGAATCTTTTGTTTGAGTTGAAAATTCTTACAGAGGTATAAGCAATCTTTGTACCATAATGAATCATTTTGCCAACTAAATGTATCAAATGTATTGGAATATTGTTGTAACTTTCGAATAAGTTCACATACTTCTTCATCATTCTTTCATTCCTCCCTTGCTTCATTTATCCAATCTGGTTGGATAATAGAAATGGTGCACAACAATGCTTCCACACCCTCATCCTTTCTTGAGAGTGCATCTGCCACCACATTTTGCTTCCCTTTTTTGTAGATGATTTCAAAGTCATAACCTAACATCTTTGTGACCCACTTTTGTTGCTCTTCATAGGATAATCTTTGTTCTAAAAAGTATTGAAGGCTATCATGATCCATTTTTACCTTGAAGTGTATTCCCATTAGGTAGGGTTGCCATTTCTTAAGTGCAGGTAGTATTTCCAACATTTCCTTCTCATAAATAGCATTGTGTAAAAACTTTCCCTTGATTGGACGACTTTCAAAAGTAATGGGTCTTTCATCTTGCATTAAAATAGCACCAATTCCATTTCGTGAAGCATCACATTCCACAATAAAGTTTTTGTGAAGTTTGGTGTGGCTAAGACCAGTGCTTGGCACATTGCCTCTTTAAGATGTTCGAAGCCCTTTGTTGCTTCTGGAGTCCATTAAAATGCATCTTTCTTCAATAATTTTGTTAGAGGTGTTGCTATTCTCCCATAATTCCTAACAAACTTGTGACAATACCCTGTCAACCCAAGAAATCCTCACAGATGCTTTATGGATGTGGGGATTTTCCATTCCTCAATGGCTTTAATTTTTCTAGGGTCTACCTTAACTCCTTCATGAGATACAATATGGCCCAGATATTCCACGTCTTGTATTCCAAAGAAACATTTGGATCTTTTTTCATATAATTGTTTCTCCTCCAATATTTGTAGCACCTTGTTAGCATGTTCAACATGATCCTTCCAAGACTTGTTGTAGATTAGTATATCATCAAAAAATACTAATACAAATTTTCTAAGGAACAGTTTGAAAATGGAATTCATCAAACGTTGAAATGTAGAAGGTGCATTGGTAAGGCCAAAAGGAATGACCAAAAATTCATAATGAACCTCGTGAGTTCTAAATGCTATTTTTGGAATGTCTTCAGTCTTCATTCTGATTTGATGATACCCTGCATGAAGATCTAACTTGGTGAAGTAAATTCATTCGTGCAATTCATCCAGTAATTCGTCAACGACAGGAATCAGAAACTTATCTTTAATAGTGAGTTTGTTGAGCTCCCTAAAATCTAGACACGTGCACCATGATCCATCCTTCTTGTGCACCAATACTACTCGAGTAGAGCAAGAACTTTGACTAGGTTGAATTATACCATCCTCTAGCATTTCTACAACCATACGTTCAATTTCACTCTTTTGGGCATAGGGATATCTGTACAGCTTGATGTTTGGAGGAACATTCCTGGAATCAAATGAATAAAATGATCATGATCATGAATAGGTGGGAGACCCTTGGGAGTCTCAAATACGTTGGCATGATTGTCCAATACTTTTTGGAAATATGGAGAAATAGATGATTCCAATGTGGAAACATCTAGTGAACATAATTGAGCAATTACACCTCTTTGTTCCATTTTTAGAAGCTTTGTCATACCATTAGGGCTGATTATCTTTCTTGGTTTCCCTACAATACCCCTTAATTGAGCTTCCTTTCCTTATACAGAAAATTTAATGAAAAGTTCTTGAAAATTAAAAGTTATTGTACCCAAGGATTGTAGCCATTGGACTCCTAGTACAACATCAACACCTCCCATTGGAATGGAAAGCATTGGGCTAGTCAATACATATTCTCCCATGTACAGCTTGATATTATTGCACTTTCTAGAGCAATTTATCATTCCTCCATTTGCAATCATCACTTGACACTTTGGTGCTAGATATAGGAAGCAATTCAATTCTTTTGCTACCTTACAATGAATAAAATTGTCGGTACTTCCTGAATCAATCAACATTATTACCTTTTTCTTCTTGATTTGTCCTTCTATCTTGGTGGTTTGAGGAGTGGTAATTCCTGCCAATGCATTACAAGATATCGTCGGATTCATTTGTTCTTCATCTAGGCTTTGTTCCTAGAGTATATCCTCTTCTTTTGACCATTCTTGCTCCTTTTCTTCTTCCTCTTCACAATCTATGTAGAATAATTTCTTCTCAGCACGCTTATGACCTTTAGTGTATTTACTTATCACAACTGTAACAAAGCCATTTTTCTCTTTTTTCTTCCAATTGTTGTGGTGTCAACCTTATAGGTTGTGGAAGGCTAAGGGTAACAACACTTCCATCTTTATAGTTGTGACTAGTATGCTTCTTGGTTGCCATAATTTTCCTTTCCATTTTTCTGGCTAACCTGGATGCCTTCTCTAATGAATCAGGTTCCCAAAGGTGAACATCATGTTGAATATTATCCTTTAAAGTCCGTATGAACACATCAATCCTATGCTCCTCTGGAATATTTTTTACCCTTATGTTCAATTTTTGGAACTCCTCAATGTGTTCCATTATTGAACCCTTTTGTTTGAAACTTATTAATTGGCTAAAAAAAGTGTTGCTTTTTGTATCCTCATACTGTCATGTCAATTCTTCCGTAAAAATTGCCCAAGTAATTTGTTTATGGGAGCAAAGCCGTTGATAACATACAAACCGATTTGGTTCCAAATATAAAGTTGCAATACGTACCTTTTGTGTGTTTTGCACATTATTGAGATCAAAAAATTTCACCCACTGCCCTCAGTATTATTTCCAACAGGTGTAAATGTGGTATCCATAGTAAGTGCAGCAACCCAACCTTTTCAACACCGCATAGCCACTTCCATGGCTCTAATGTTATCACTGCCCCCTCAGTGTTCTACCTCATTAGGTTCCTGGTCTATACGTGTGGGAACTTCTCGTGGTCAACAAGCTCCCTGTTTTAAAGTTTCAAGGTTGGCACATGGCCTAGGTGCATGCCTTCAAACACTATTCCATCTTGGAGGAGTGGGGTATGGATTCAACTCATCATTTCATCCAGGTCCTGTGGCACTTTGGTTTCGATTTTCGCTGAGGGACATACATGGGCAATTTTCTTGCAGAGTGTATAGGTTTAATATCTTCCTGCATATCTTCGTCTTCTTTTGTTGTGATGATACGAGCCTGTAAATATTCTTCTTCCTCATATGGGTCAACTGTCATAGCCTTTCTTCTATCGGCCATTGATAGTTTACTGCGTAGTGGGTACCTGAGGGACACGCGTACTAGGGCCATTTCTTATTTATCTTTCTTAAGACTCAGCGTTCGTGATGATTTGGGGATTTCCTTCATAACCACAGTGCCTTCTAGAACATCGTCCACCATCAGGATCTGTGCGGCCTCACCGACAGTTACCTCTTTAATTCCCAAACCATTCTTAGCGGTTGTCATCGTATCTCGACTGTATTCTATCACTCGTGAACTTAGGGTCTCAATTATCATTCGGCTCTCAATGTGTAGTGCTCTGCTCAAGCGCACAATTTTCAAATGACAAACTATTCATTGTTAGCTAGCCCTTTATGTTTTACTGTGCGTTTTGAATTAAAATTCAATGGTGCCCTCCAATTTTATGCCATCAATGCTTCCTTGGCGGCAGATTTTCCCAAATCTTTCCCATAAATCGCATCTTAAATGCCTATCGCCCACTCCATTTGACCTCAAATCGAGCATCCTGTCATGAATAGTGACACCAATAGTCACTTTTCTACCAATCCATGTGGCAACACAACCCTCCGTGTGCATTCGTGAACCCTGTGATGATCTGCTTATACGTGGATCCCCAATATCGTGTAGTTTTCTGGGTAGAATAGTTTATAATCCCATGCTTCCTTTCAACTACCTGGAGTGCTAAGACTATCCTTCCTGCAACTACTCAGGTGGTCATGGATAACCCCCATCTTTCATAGTTTTGGTCAGCCTCACGCCATTTACTACTTGCAACACGCTACCCTGGCCACTACATTTGGCGATATGTGATCCAAGCCAAGGTAGTAAGATAACTAGTTCATGGTGATAGTTCTCCAACTTGTTCATGTGATTGTATGCACCTTGCCTTACCACCCTCATTTTTCGATGAGAAATGCTTCCTTTAATTCTTCTTCAGCTACTTTACCTCTACAGCCATTAAAGCACTTTTCTCCCTGAGCCATACCCGGTCTTTTTCGAGTTCGCAAAGTCTAAGGTTTCCCTATCAGATTTCCTCCTTGAGTGTTACGTGTTTTGTTTTTCATGGTCATGTGATTCCTTCATCCTAGACTTCACTGATTGTCGTATATATGGGTGCTTCCATGTGCGAACTAGGCTTCGCATGCTTGATAGGGATCAAAACCCTTTCTTCATAGTTTAGTTTCAAAAGTGCTTGCACGATTAAGGTTTTCCACATGGTCCTATAAGCCCATAGAACCATTGGTACCCGCAGGTCCTAGTCAATGCATCTCACATGGTGGACCATGTTCAGCACTTTGCACACCTTTTCAAAGGATTCCCCATGTATAATCTTCGGTGTTCCTGGTCTTATCATACTTCATCGATCAATCCTCGTCTTTCCCGCTCTTTCTTGTTGTTCGTCTTTCCTATTATGAGGATGGTGTACGTCCATGCAAGTTGTGTACCATATGTCTGTACCGTTTTGGAGAGTTGGGCATGTAGGTTGCTTTTTCCATTAAACTCGGCTTCCATCCACAGCTGAGGCTTTCCAAACTATATAAGCATCATTCTTCTGCAGTCGCACCAGTTCTCAAAACTTATTTGATGGGTACCCCACAACCTTGCGAGCGAAGCACACAATGCCCATTTCATAGCATCAAAAATTGTTGTTCTAGCACTTCTCTTTCAAATTTGGTCAGGAATTCATCCACTGCCATCAATCTGTCATACATAGGCAGATCCCTTACCTCTATTGTCATGTAGCGAAGTGACCATACCATCATGTTGCAATCGAGCATGGTTACCTCATGTAACTGGTTCTGCTATCATTCTATTTCCTCATCCAAATCTGTTGTGTAGGACCTTTCCCGAGCAATCATCTTGTAGATACAGTCTAGATCATCGTCACGCATTGGCTCTGTGTAGCACAATCGTTACATAGGGTCTAAAGGTACCACTACGCGCAGTGACTTTTTCTTGAAAATCATTTTGCGCTTCTTCATATTTGTCACTCCATTCATATCAGTGGCCCAATCTATTCCCAGTAGCATGGTATACAGATTTTTTTCATCAGCAATCTCTATCACTTCTAAATCTATAGGCATGCTCGCACCTTTGATGTCTCTCATTATTCCCTTCAATCTTCCCATTGGTAGGATATTTTGTTGGTTCACCATTTCCAATTGAATAGGGGACCATTGCAATGCGGGCCTACCCATACACTCCCATGTCTTCTTTGGCAGTACCTTTGCGTCTGATCCTAAATCTAGAATCACTCGATCCATTTCATATTCCCCGATTTGCACAGTCAATCTCATCTCCCTTCACATTCGCATTTTGTGCTTCCCAAGCTTCCGGGCTACGTGCGGTTCTCTTAACCTAGCGCACCTAATGATGAGTTCCTGCAGCCCATTCATAGCCTTGCTAATGCGTGACAGTTTCATACATGTCTCCAAAAAGGTAGTAAGCATCGATGGGTCCATCTTGAGTCCTAGTTTGTCCTTACTACCTAAAGTGGAGGCCTCTTTGAAGCTCTTCTTAGCTTCCATGAATGTCTCCTTTACGCACTCCAAATTGAACTATGGTTCCTTTGTAGGAGCCTTGTGAACCCAAGCACTTTCTTCAGGTTGCTTGCCATTGTCATCTCCTTTCCTAATACCACTTTGGGGCACAATTTTTGCATTCGCATCCTCTTCGCATGACTCAGACCTCATCATTTGCAGATTCTGAGTCAGGGAAGGCTGGAGTATTCCTCTATCGTGAAACCTCCCTATGAGTGTGGGGCAGTCCTCTGTCTCATGATCAAACTGGGCATAATATAAACATGATGTTCTCATTGGATTCATACAATCGTGGGAATAATTCCCTGGCCCTCCCCAATTGTAAGAAATCAGCTGTCTGCAACCCCTTCCTGGTCCCATTCCACGTCAACCTCTTCCGCGCCTGTAAAATCCAGTGCGCGACATTCTTGTATTTTGATCAAGGGCTCGTGTTTTGGTCTGAACTCTATAGGAAAGATTCAGATCCATCATCAGCTCATAACTTCTACTGGTGCATTCATCATGGCCTACTGGCCTGCAGAAATTATAGAACAACTCTTGCGATGTCTATGTATACTTTTGTAATAGGTGATAGTTATTTGTAGTGTGCTTCCCTCCTATCTGACAAATTGCACAGTATAACGCATGTGTCACGCTTGGCCTGTATTGTGCCTCTGCTCTCAATGGAATTTCCCCTCCTCTTGTTAGGTAGTTTGCGAAGACTAGACAATGGTCGCTGTCATGCCCCTAGCCCTTTCAATTTATGCACCATAACTCTTCGCGTCCCTCTGGTCTATTTGTCCTATCTTGTTTCAAAATATGCATCACAAGACATAAATTTTTCAATTCGAGGTGGATCTGTTGCACTTCTAGGCTATGATATTGTGTCAGGGTCTCGTGCAGCCTCATTGTAATCTCCAAGGCTTCAGCCTCAGTAGATAGCTTCTGCTTGTGATAGTGCGGTCCTTAGATGTGGCATTAGTGAGGCTACAAACCATGTTTGTTGCTACCCATCCATCAAGGTCTTGTTGGTTTCTTGAATCATACTCTTCAGTCTCTGATCTAGCACCCATGGGGTCTCACCTGAAAGCATCATGATTTCCTTCCTTTCTATACATCCTCCCACTTTGGGTAGCCCAAAACGTAAATTTATTCGCATAACCCACTTTTCACACAGTAGCATTTTAATCCAAGTGTTCAAAGTTTCAATGTACTTACCTCGCGGACTGAGGTCTCACCTAAAGTAGTATCGGAGAGTGCTAGAACTAGGTTTTTGCACCCTGGAGATGTTTGATGAGTTCCAATGGTCTGCGGTTCGACCTTGCATGAATGTCTCTATGGGAACTTACCCATACCTCGCAACCTATGATGTTGCCTCCACTTAGCCCTACTCGAGGGTAGAATGCTATTATTACCCAAGTCCTTACTAGTATTTCACGGCTAGTTGATTAACTTAGCTTACTTGCATGTGTAAAGTATACTTAAAAATATAAATAATTCATACAAGTGCATGCAGTAAATAAACAATATATTTGCAATTGATATAAAAAATGTAATAACTCAAGAATAGACACATTTAATTTAAATAAAATTTCTCTTTATTACTCTCTTCCCTCGGTTACAGACTCAACTCCGCCCTGTGAATTCAGTTGCAGGGGTCTGTGCACTCAGCTTCGGACAACTAGGCCTTTTCGCACTTAGCTGCAGAGCCTTCTCCTACTCTACGACCCAAGACACACTTTCCACTTACTCTATGCTTATACTTCTCTATCTCATACTTTTTTTTTCTTCATCCCTTTTACACTTAGAGACCCGCTCTATTTATACAATCCCATTGTCCATAGACCATGGGTACGCCGACATTACATTACAAACTAGGGCGACAACCCTATGAATCCTATGAATATGATATACTTCCGCGCCAAAAATTTGTGGGGCTTTAGAACATTATTCAGTTAAAACATGGGCTTTAAGCCTCAAAACATGCCTCGAGGGGATTCCATTCCCAACATCTACAACACCTCCATTTTGTCAGGCTAAATTTCTAGTTCTTGTCTTTCCGACCTCATTAGGATGAACACTTTCAAGTGTCTTTGTTAGCCACTTTGGGGGACCTTTCTGAGATTGTCCAGGATGTTGAGTTGATTGAGTTGGGACTGAATGAATTTTGAGTCTCCGAATTCTATTGATCACATCACTCAAAGTATCATCAGTGGTTGGAGTTTCATGTAAGGGATAGAGTGATTCATAAGAAGAATCCACAAGTTGTTCCAATATAGGAATCCCCCCTTCAATATGTGGAATCCAATTATCAAATTCTTGAAATGATTTTTCATTTGTGAATCTATCTAAGTGATCAAGTTGCCACTCAACAAAATTGTCAGCTTTGGATGATTCAAGAAATATTACATCTCTAGATACAACAAACAATTTTTTTACTTCATCATACAAATGGTATGCTCTGGGTGTGTAATACCCCAAGAAGATACACTTACGAATCCTTGTGCCAAGTTTGTTTCTTTGTACCCTTGATATCAAGGTATAATAGGTGGAACCGAAGACTCTGAGATGCTTTATCGAAGGAATGTGCCCATACCACATTTCATACGGAGTCTTGTTTCTAATAGCATTAGATGGACATCTATTCTTTAGATATACAACACATAGAACTGAATCGGCCCAAAACATCATTTTTCTATTCTTAAAAAACATCATGGAGTGCACCATATTTAAGATTGTCCTGTTCATTCCTCCATCTACTCTGTTCAGTTGGGGATTATAAGGAATAGTTGTTTGATGTTTGATCCCATGTTGGTGAAGATAGTTTTCAAATTCATTTGAAGTGTATTCTTTTCCATTATCTATGTGAATAGAGCCAATATGAGACTATGCCTAATTTTTAATCCATGTATGAAAGTTATTGAATATTTGAAAAGCATCAGATCTGTTCTTAAATAAATAAACCCAACACATTCTGGTGTAGTCATCAATAAATGTCGTCATATATTTATTTCCATTTGTAGAAGGAATAGGCATTGGACCACATAAATCTGAATGAATGAGTTCAATTTTTCTATGTGCTCTCGAATGTGAATCATGAAAAGACTATTCATTATGCCTTCCTAGAATGCAAGCATTACATTTCTTAAGTTTCCTAGGAATTCTAGGAAAGCCAGCAACACCATTTCTTTCAACAAGCGAAGGCCCTCATAGTTCAAGTGTCCAAATCTAGCATGGCATAATAGACTTGACGGAAATGTACCTTCTTCATAATGATAATTGTATGAGAAATTTTGTTCACGAGCAGAGGTACCTTGTAGCTTGAGAAGCCTTTCTTCTTCTATCCTCATCATCAAAAGTGAATGACTTGATGTTTTTCTCACCTCAACCTTGCCATCAAGCATATGAATGGAGTGTCCTTGCTAGTGGATGTGGACCAAGGAAAAAAAATTTCTCCTCAATTGTGGGAGATATAAAACATGACGCAAAAGAATGTCTTGAAGACTAAGCAATTTAAGCCTCATTGTGCTAAGCCCTGATGGCTTGAGTTTTGATTTGTCTGCAAAGTATACCACTCTATCAACATTTTTAGTAAATTCTTCAAAAAAATCTCTTCTAAAGTTCATGTGGCAATTTTCTCTTGAATCAAGCAACTAGTCATTTTCCAAGAAGTAAGTGAAGCATTAAATAAGTCTTCATTTATTCCAATATTACAATGTTCCACAACACAGTGAGTGGATTTGGGTGATTTAACTTTCTCTTTCTCATTAGTTTTTCCTTTGGGTTGATTTCTCTCCTGCTTAATTATGTCCGAAGGAAACTTGCATGTGGATGCATCATGTGATCCATCTCTTTTGCAATGTATGCAATGTAAATCTGGCTTTTCTCCTTTAGATTGTCTACCCCTCCTGCCTTTGAAATTTCTTCTTCTTCTTCCTCTTTGACCACCTCTTCCTTGGGAAGAATCTTGAGCAAGTTTCTTCTATCTATGTGTAAGACACATAGTCTCTTTAGAAGACTAAGGAGCTGTATTCTTCCCAAAAGATTTCTCTTTTCCAGCAAATTTTTTCACAAGGGAGTCAAAGGTAATTTCTTTGAGGTTTCCATTTTCTTGCAATGATTGAAGATAATTTGAGTAAGTGGGATAAACTAGCTTGACAAAAGCTATCAGAGAAATGTCCAATTCAACATTAGTGACTTTGATATCATGCATAATAGATTTTACTTGTGATTCAAGAGAAAGAGGATCATCATTTTGTAATTCAAGGCTGAACAATTTAATCATGAGTTGAACAACCTCAAGTGTTGTGTGAGTCATATAGTTCCTTCATTTTTTCTAAGGCTTTCAAAGCATTTGAAAATGGAGAAATATGGTGACTCACATCTTCACTTAGTGATGCTATAATCAAGGCATAACCCTTGCTCTTCTTATTTTCCCAAATGGAAAATTCCTTATCTGAGGTAGGTTGTTCTAGTTTTTTGTCTCCGTCTCCAACACACACTCCTTTCCATAAATCATTAAAAAAGAGTGTGTGTTTGATTTTCCATAACCATTTTGGATAGTTATATTTGCCAGTGAGAACCACTCCTACAATAGATATCAATGAATGCATTTTAAAAAACTGTGCACTGTAAAAAAAATATACTTTTGCTACCAATATATAAAATATTTTCACTTCTAGTGTTAGAGAAAAACTCCATTGTAATAGAAATATTTTGAAAAAAAAATGCAATTTTGTTTGCAATATGATAGAGGTATTATTGGGGGAGGGATGATATGGGGAAGGAGTGGTATGAGAGCGTGGAGGGTCAGTGCATTTGTATGTAGGGGCGTTTTGGAGTAGCTGCAACTTAGCATATAGTTAGATGGCCAGTGTGTATTGATACCAACGTGTAGTCCATGAAGAATGCGGATTGGGTTATTTTGAAAATGAAATGTTGTTGTGCGAGAAATGTGATAGAGGTTACCACATGTATTTCCTTCACCCTATTGTTTCTAGAGATTGTGTAGGAAGCTAGTTCTGCCCAAATTGTAAGGTCGATCCCATCAAAGAATTCCCTCTTGTGTAGACACCAATTTTCAACTTCTTTCGCATTGAAAGGTCTTTAAAAGTTGCACACACATCCCTCCTTGAGTCAAGAAAAAGGAAAAATCATTCTACAAGTCTGATTGTTTCAAAGAAAAAGAGACAAAGATGACCTTCACATTGAGCAAGCATCAGGCTAGAAGGCTACAACATATGGGTTCTCTAGCTAGCATGTATTGTATTGAGAGCAATGTATGTCCAACAATGTGGAATTAGCGACAGAGAGGTCAGGAGGTCTCCATAACCAAGCCAGGAGATCTGGCAATAGAACCTACATAGGCCAACACAAAGAAATGCTTGGCAACGGTGATGGTTCATCACTCCATCCTGAAACATAGCAGAGATGGCCTTCAGTTCACTCAGCAACATGATGCTTAGGAGGGGAATATCAGAAAAATTATGCAGTAGGACAATTATGTAGTGGTGATTAAAAAAAATACCACAGGGACTATATGGGAGAGAGCACATAGAGCACAAATAATATGACAGAGAGCACAGAGAATAGAGGGACAGAATGTCACAAAAAACTGTGACAAGGAGTTACAACACAAAAGCTAATTTTAGGAGTTGGCTCTCATACCATGTCAGACTAGGAGGTAACCTCTCAAATGAGATTGTGTTTATTCATTTAGGTTGTTCATAGTTATATACATGAGGGAGTGACTATTGAGTTTCATCTCTCGATGACTCTTCATTTTTTCTTATTAATTACTTACACTATTTACAATTGTTCAACCAATTCCTATGATTAGGTGTCAACAATGTTTCTTAAGAATTATGATGTTGCAATATTGCCATTGAATATCCCTCACAACTAGATCCTACAAGTACTTGAAAAATCAAATATTAATATATAGGACATTAAATTCACATGGGATAGGTCTCATTTCCATTTGAAAACAATATTAGATGTAGGGATAATAGTACAAATTTATGAGAAAAGGTTGATAGATGTGTGGTCCCAACATGGAGATAATTATAAAAATTCAAACGTATTGTTTATAGATATAAAAAAGCATAGTTATGAATTCATCGGATATCGATATAACCACATGTTGATAAAAGCCTATACAGGAAAAGAGAAAGATACTTGACTTATGTAGGTTTTATTCTACTTTCATAAGGCACTTCATCGTATCAAAGAGAAGTGTGAGAACACTCAAATTTTCAATAGAACATGTACTTCGTTGTAATGGATGGAAATAATTTTCTTTATAAATTTGTTCACAAGTGAATTCCAATTTTTCAATACAATTTTGGCATAGTTTTCTTTCATCAATAGTTATGATTTTGTATTTTTGAAATATATGGGAATTGCCAATTATTATTTTCCGAGGAAAAAATCATAAATTTCTATTGATAGAGATAAAAAGTTACAATGGGAATTGTCAATTATATTAATATATATTTTTATTATTATTTATAACTCTTTTTGCAATGACTTTGTTGTATTCATTTTTTTTATAATCTGCTTGTATATGTGTGTTCTTAAATGAATTATTTGCCATTGAAATCATCTTACATGAACCATCGAGTCATGTTTTTATTTTTATTGACATATGTTTACTTATGTGCATCAATACTCATATATAATGTGAAATATAAGTTTTGAAATAGAGCTCATTGAAAACAAAGGTGCAATTCTTTGTAAAACAATTATAATAATTGACTTGATAAATGTTATGTGCACTATTCACTATTTAGGGTAATGGGAAATGTGTCAAAGGTGAATGATTTGAACTTTTTGTGGCACAAGATATGTGATTTCTCAATCCATAATTTTCATTAATTTATATACTGAAATCAATTAATGGTTGTAATTTCAAGAATGCCATATTAATAATCAACAAGGAACAAAGCCACTTATTGACCTTTTACCTATAAAATTCATTCATATGAGTGCATTAAAGTGATCTGTAATTTTTTGAGATAAAAAAATATTGCAAATAATATTACAATTTATTTAAAAAACATAATTAATGACATTTATTGTTAATTTGACGATCAATTATTGATTGGACATTCTCATAGATAAATTAGATCTTTGAACATTTTGAACTATAAGATATCTGATTTCATTATTTAAAGATTTTTTTTGTTAATTTGTATTTTAAATAAACAGAAATGATATCATATGAGCATGGAAAATTTTAGGGGCGAATGTTTGCCCCTCGGTGAAAATGAGGGGTTTTAAATTTTTAGTGGGCGAATATTTTGTATCATAGTACATTTTTACAAATCGCCTCAAATAGCCCACCTTATTTTAAGGGAGAGGGTAAAAATGGTAAATTTAGCCCTTGCAATTAGGAGTTACAACCTTCCTGTTATGAAACCAGTTCAAGAAAAGATAGAAAAGATAGATCAACACCTTAGAATTCATCCTCTTCGAGGGGGAAACCTCCTTTACATTACATAAATGAAAAATTCTTGGATATTTAAATGATAAAACCTCCTTTCTATATATAGGAGTTTAAGGAGTCACAATATAACCTAGCCGACCTAACAATAATAATATAAAGCCACAAAAATAACAATAGATGGATTTTATGGGGCACAGTAATAACAATATGGGGACAATAGAGTCACAACAATATTAATAAGGGGTACAACTACAATAGTAATGGTGTAATCACTAGTATTATAGGGACCCAGCATGCCCCTCTCCTTCAAAAAAAGTGTTTTCCTCAATGCTTGAGTAGTTCTGGATGCTTCTGTATAAAATTCTCATCCTCCCATGTGGAATCTTCAGCAGATAAGTTCTTCTACTTGATAAGACACTTTGAAATTGATCGATTTCGTAGCTGTCAAGTTCTCGTTTTTGTGACTGCTTCTGGTTCCAATATAATTTTTCCTTCCTCCTCAAGTTCTGGCAATATTGTTTGAACTGGGAGCTTATCGCCTATAACCTTCTTTAAACACGAAACATGGAAAACTGGGTGCAATCGAGAAGCTGTAGGAAGCTCTAATTTGTATGGACCACAATACTTTGGTGATAATTTATTATCCTTCTTAGCTTGCTTGAGGGACATTTGCTTATATGGTTGTAGCCTTAAGAATACCCAATCACCTACATCAAAACTTCTTTCACTGCGACGCTGATCTTCCTGTTGTCTCATTCTATTCTGTGCCAACACGAGGTTATCCTTTAAGAGTTGGAGGGCTTGTTGTTGATGTTCGATGTGATATTCCAGTGCTTGAACCTTAAAATTTTATCTTAAATATGATGTGATGGATGGTGGATGGTACCCATAAAGCGCCATAAATGGGGTCATTTTTGCTTCTATTTGGAAGGAAGTGTTATACCACTATTCAGCTAGAGGCAACCATTTGACCATTGTGTCCGTTTATTAGATACAAAGAAATGAAGATATCCTTCCAAACATTTGATTGCTATCTCAATTTTCCTATGAGATTGAGTATGATAAGATGAGCTATGAGCTAACTGAGTACCAAGACAGGAAAATAATTATGTCCAAAAATCTCCACTGAAAATGGGATCTGTGTCACTTACAATAACCTTTGGTTTTCCATGTAGCTTTTGAATTGTTTCCATAGATGCACTAGAAACTATACTGGCTTTAAATGGATGTGATAATGCACAAAAGTGTGCATAGTTGTAAGTTTTTCAACTACCACCATGATGGCACTCTTTCCCTCAGACTTGGGTAAACCTATGATAAAATCCATTGAAACTTCCTCCCAACGTTGGCTTGAAATGGATAAAGGTTGTAATAGACCTGGTGTCTTAATTGTTTCAAGTTTATTTTGCTGGCAAACCAAACATTCTGCCACAAACTTTTGAATATCTGATTTAAGGCCCTCCCAAAAAAATTCCTTCTTAACCATGTGGTAAGTTTTTTAAAATCCCAAGTGCCCTCCTAAGGGAGAAGTGTGCAATTCCATAAGAATCTTTTGTTTTATCTAGGAATTCTTACAGAGGTATAACCGACCTTTGTACCATAACAAATCATTTTTCCAACTAAATGTATCCGACATATTGGAATATTGTTGTAACTTTCGAATAAGTACCCACACTTCTTCGTCATTCTTCCACTCGTCCCTTGCTTCATTTATCCAATCTGGTTGGATAATTGAAATGGCACACAACAGTGCTTCCACATCCTCATCCTTTCTTGAGAGTGCATGTGCCACCACATTTTGCTTCCATTTTTTGTAGATTATTTCAAAGTCATAACCCAACATCTTTGTAACCCACTTTTATTGCTTTTCAAAGGATAATCTTTGTTCTAAAAAGTATTTAAGGCTATCATGATTTGTTTTGACCTTGAAGTGTCTTCCCATTAGGTAGGGTCGCCATTTCTTAAGTGCATGGAGTATTGCCAACATTTCCTTCTCATAAATAGCATTGTGTAAAAACTTTCCCTTGACTGGACGACTTTCAAAAGTAATCGGTCTTTCATCTTACATTAAAACAACACCAATTCCATTTCCTGAAGCATCGCATTCCACAATAAAGGTTTTTGTGAAGTCCGGTGTAGCTAAGGCAGGTGCTTGGCACATTACCTCTTTAAGATGTTCGAAGGCGTTTGTTGCTTCTGGAGTACATGAAAATGCATCTTTCTTCAATAGTGTTGTTAGAGGTGCTGCTATTCTCCCATAATTCTTAACAAACTTGCGATAATACCCTGTCAACCCGAGAAATCCTCGTAGATGATTTATGGATGTGGTGATTCTCCATTCCTTAATGGGTTTAATTTTGCTAGGGTCTACCTTAACTCCTTCATGAGATACAATATGACCCATATATTCCACCTCTTGTACTCCAAAGAAACATTTGGATCTTTTTGCATATAATTGTTTTTACTCCAATAGTTGTAGCACCCTATCAACATGTTCCACATGATCCTTCCAAGACTTGTTGTAGATTAGTATATCATCAAAAAATACTAACATGAATTTTCTAAGGAATGGTTTGAAAATTGAATTCATCGAACCTTGAAATGTTAAGGGTGCATTGGTAAAGCCAAAAGGCATGACCAAAAATTCATAATGACCCTCATGAGTTCTAAATGTTGTTTTAGGAATGTCTTCAGTCTTCATTCTGATTTGATGATATCCTGAATGAAGATCCAACCTGGTGAAGTAAATTGATCCATGCAATTCATCCAATAATTCATCAATGACAGGAATGGGAAACTTATCTTTAATAGTGAGCTTGTTGAGCTCTCTATAATCTGGACACATTCGCCATGATCCATCCTTCTTGTGCACCAATACTACTGGAGTAGAGAAAGAAATTTGACTAGGTTGAACTATACCAGCCTCTAGCATTTCTACAACCATACGTTCAATTTCACTCTTTTGGGCATAGGGATATCTGTACGGCCTGA
>APFE031710389.1:0-13254 GCA_000404065.3 Pinus taeda | reverse complement strand
GCCTTTGTCAGAAAAGTGACATTGTAAAAACCCGATGATTGGAAAAAGAACAGGGGAGAGGATTTTGGCACGCAGTTCGAGGCAAGAGCAGCAAGGGAGGGCGATAGTCCATTTTGTCTGAATTGGTCAAATTTTATATGGTTTCAACCCCTCTCGACGCCATGGATGCATGGTGCTATCCATTTCTCCATCTGAGTTCTCCTTTTCTTAGCCATCTTTCATAATGGAGGTATAATACTCCTTTTATGGAACTAATGATTGTATTCTCTTCTTTTCATGCCATTTAATGAATGAAGGCCTCCCCATTGATCGATCAAGGCCCGAAGACGTAGTCCAAGTTGAACAAACTCCGTTATCAAGCCTTGTTGTCTTCCTTCATGATTTATGTGTTTATTCTTCTTCTTTCTTGTGTGCACATTAAATCTCTATGTTAATCTGCAATTTTTACATGTGATTCTTTTTAGACATCTATAAGAAAAAGATCCCTGGATCAAGTGGTATCAAAGCAGGTCTTTTTAGATGTGAATTGCATGTTTGTATACTAACAAGAAACAGGCTCTAAAGAGGCGAAGGGGAAATAGAGTCTTTTGATCCCGAAGCGGGGCGTGCACAGCGAAGGAGAAACATGGCAGAAGATGAGGCTTATCTTGAAGAGGAGCGTAATTTTAGAAAGAACTTCTATACAATGGCAGAGAATATTAGTCAGTTGGTTTTAAGGCTGGAGAAAGCATAAGAGAGAAAACCAGAAGAACAAGGTTCAGCATATGGAAATGCTGGAGAAGACCCCCCTCCTTCTCCTTCCACGAGTGAAAGTTCTTCTTCCTATCACCACCATAATCATAGAAATACCAAGATGCATCTAAGAAAACTTTCTTTAAATTAGATGTTAAATTTGATCTTCCCATGTTTAATGCAAAAGTAACACAAAGAATCTTAATAATTGGATTAGGCAGATTGAGGTCTACTACAGGATTCAACAGATCGTGGAGGATGAGGTAAAGATTCAATTGGCCTCTCTACAGCTAAGAAACACCGCTCTCATTTGGTGGGAGAGAAAATTGCATAGCAGTAATAATGTGGGTAACCTCTTGTCCTCATGGCCTGATTTTATTTCTGTCTTAAAGGAATAGTTTTATCCCTTGGGATACAAGCAAAAAGCTTTGATGAATTGGCAGTATTTAAGGCAAGGAAAAGGTCAGGATGTTCAGAGTTTTACAGAGGAGTTTAGGAAGCAAGCACTAAATTTGGGTATTGCACTTGATACACCTAAAGTAGTAACTAAGTACATTGGCTCATTACATAATTACATTAGGCATTCATTATTGTTGTTTGAACCAACCACTATTGACTCAGCCATTGTGAAGGCAATTCATATTGAGAATAGGGGAAAAAATGAAAGAGACGATCATTCCAGAAAACCACTGTTCAAACCTCCCAATGGAAAATATAAAGCGAAATGGAAAGGAAAGGAGAAGAAGATAATAATAGCCAAAGAATGAGAAAGGTTGTATTGCAATCACTGCAAAAAAGAAGGTCACGATGACAATCACTGTTGGAAGCAGCACCCAAAAAAGCATCCAAAGAAGTACGGAGGAAAAGGGAAGCAGAAGACAGTGGCAACTGCGCAGCAAGACCTTAGATCGGATTTCGGAGATGAAGCATTAATCATAGCCGGGGAACAAAAGGTACTCTTACACCTCATGGTAATTCTGAATGGCATGAAGGCACTAGTTCTGTAAATGAGTCCTTCCTAATGATCGAAAGAGAATTGAACTGTTTCATATCAGAGTTTTCATAAATCATACTAAAGTAGAAACTCTATTTTATACTAGATCCCAAGAAAACTTAATCGTAGAATCCTTGGTAAAGAAACTCAGCGTAGAGACAAAACCACATCCGAAGCCTTACTCGCTTGGATGGATACATGATAAAGCAAAACTGAATGTAACCAAGTAGTGTAAAGTAAAATTTGTAATCGCTCTAAGTTAGTTCATGAAGTAGAACTGGATGTGATTCCAGTAGATATCTATGGCATGGTGTTAGGGAACCCATATTTGTATGATAGAAAGGAAGTCTTCTTTCGTCACAAAAACAAATACCAAATCACAAAAGATGGGGTAGAATATATAGTAAGGGCTCATCAAACTAAAATCAATGCCAGCCTTGTAAGTGCTAGACAAATGAAAAGGCTGGTGAATTCCAACAAGGGTTGCATGCTGATGGTTGTAAGGGAAAAAAATGCAGAATTAGCTGCTACTTTCCATGGTTGTGATCAGGAACATAAACAGGAATTATCTGAATTAGTTTCTAATTATTATGAGTTTTTTTAGGTACCGAAGGGATTACCTCCAAGGAGGGAAATCCAACATGAGATCCACTTGCATAATGATGTTCCTTTTCCAAATATTCGCATGTATAGGATGTCGACCATTGATATGGAGGAAATCAAGAAACAGGTGCCGGAATTATTGGATCAAGGGGTCATCAGGTCGAGCACTTCCCCTTGTGGTTCATCGATTGTCTTAGTGCCAAAGAAAGATGACACATGGAGGATGTGTGTGGATTACCGTGCACTAAACAAAATCATAGTGAAAAATTGCTACCCTCTTCCACGCATTGATGACTTATTAGATCAGTTAAAGAATGTTGTTTATTTCACCAAATTAGATTTGCACAATGGTTATCACTAGGTCCGAATTGCAGAGCAGGATGTGTGGAAAACCACCTTCAAGACCAAACAAGGGATGTTTGAATGGATGGTGATGCCATTCAGACTTTGCAACACTTTAGCCACTTTTATGATGGTCATGAATGATCTCTTTAGGCCTTTCATTAATGAATTTGTTCGTGTATATTTAGATGATATACTTGTCTTTAGTAAAACTTGGGTTGAACATGTGTGTCATGTAAAGAAAGTGCTTGATGTACTAAAAAAAGAAAAACTCTCTGTAAAATTGCCAAAGTGTGAGTTCGAGAAAACCTCTTTGGGTTACCTAGGTCATATTGTTGGTCATGGTTAGTTAAAAATTTATCCTTCTGAAGTTGAAGAAATTATAAATTGGCCGAAGCCTATTAGTGTCATTCATTTATGATGGTCATGAATGATCTCTTTAGGCCTTTCATTAATGAATTTGTTCGTGTATATTTAGATGATATACTTGTCTTTAGTAAAAGTTGGGTTGAACATGTGTGTCATGTAAAGAAAGTGCTTGATGTACTAAAAAAAGAAAAACTCTCTGTAAAATTGCCAAAGTGTGAGTTCGAGAAAACCTCTTTGGGTTACCTAGGTCATATTGTTGGTCATGGTTAGTTAAAAATTTATCCTTCTGAAGTTGAAGAAATTATAAATTGGCTTAAGCCTACTAGTGTAATCGAGGTCCGCAGCTTTTTAGGTGCAGTCCAGTATTAGAGGAGATTTATTGCTAATTTCTCTGTTATTGCAGCACCTTTGTAGACATTGACAAGTGTGAAACAGGTCTTCTAATGGGGAGGAAGACAACAGAAGTCCTTCAAAACATTAAAGGAAAATATCAGCACCATGCTAGTCTTAGCCTTACCATATCTCCAACAGCGATTCGAGATTGAAACTGATGCCAGCAGTTATGCCATGGGAGTTGTATTGATGCAGCAAAAGAAGCCAATTTGTTACCATTCTGAGAATTTTTCTCAAGCTGTGATAAAATATCCCACTTATGACAAGGAGCTTTATGCCTTGGTGCAGAGTGTGAAAAAGTGGAAACACTACCTGATCGGCAAGGAGACCATCATCCATATGGATCATCAGCCCTTGTAGTACCTTCAGCCACAGACCAAGTTGCATCAATCTTGTCATTTCAGGTGGATGGTTTTTCTTCAACAATTTCATCTAGAAATAAATTATAAGAAGGGAACTAACAATAAAGTGGTTGATATGCTATCTCACCCTCCTATTTCTGCTTCTATTATTTTGCATAATGCTTCGTTATCTTTTGAGAGTTATGCTGACAATATGCTAATGATGATGAATTTAAAGAGATTTATGCAAAACAAACCCATGGTTCACAGGTGGAAAACTATCACTTGCAGGGGAAACTGTTGTATCACCTTGGTAAATTGTGTATTCCCACAGGGGAATGAGTACATGTAATTCAAGAGGCCCACACCTCTCTTGTGTCTAGACACTTTGTTGTCGAAAAGACTTTATGTCATGTACAAAATTTTTTCTTTTGGCCTCATATGAAGAACATTGTGACTCACTATGTAAAGGGTTGTGTGATGTGTTCTATTTCAAAGCCCTCTAATAGAAAACTCGGGCTCTACACACCACTCCCTATTCCGAGTCGTCCATGGGAAAGTGTGTCGATGGACTTTGTAGGAGGTTTGCCTTTGTCTAGAAAGAGTCACGACTATTTGTATGTCGTCGTTGACTGTTTTAGTAATATGTGTATTCTAATGCCTTGTAAAAAGCAGATTACTGCAGAGCACACTGCTTATCTTTTCTTTCAGCATGTTTCGGTCCATTTTGGGCTACCCACATCGATTGTGTCAGATCGAGACTCTCACTTTATTGGAGAGTTTCAGACTAGCTTGAGGAAGATGATGGGCACCAAGTTGAAAATAAGCACAACATTTCATCCACACATTGACGGACAAACAGAGGTTTTCAATCGTACCATGGTACACTTGTTACGATGCTATTGTGGGAAACATCCTAAGTTGTGGGATGAGCATCTCCCATATGTGCAGCATTCCTACAACCGAGAAATGCACTCATCTACGCAATGTTCACCATTTGAGACATGTTTTGGTTACCTTCCAAAGGACCCTTTTGATATGGTCTTTGGAAGGGAAGATGACTCCAGTAGACGTAATGATAAGGACAAAGCTCAGCGGTTCATTCAGCCAATCCAGTTGATTCACCAAATAGTAGAAGAGAAGTTGGAGAAAATTCAAGCCTGTTACAAGGCTCGACATGAAAAACACTGAGTTGACCATCAATTTCAAGTGGATGACAAAGTGTGGTTCCACATCAGCAAGGACATGATGAAGGGAGAAGGGAAGAAGTTGTGACCAATCTGGTATGGTCCATTCACCATTTTGGAGAAGATTGGAAACAATGCCTTTTGTCTTGATTTGCCGATATATATGCAGATGTACTTCGTAGTGAATGTGAAGAACTTAAATTTGTATGAACCACCATTGATCATGGACACTGAGGAGGTGGGAACAGTTCCTATTGTTGATGATTTTGCACTAGAATATCTCGATGAGTTACCTGAAGACATCATCCTTGACAGAAGAACCAGGACTTCACGATGAGGAGATGTGGAATACCTTTGATTTGGTTTCAAGGGAATGCACCCCAGCAAGGCAAAATAGTTGGATAAAGAAAGAGTGAGGGAACAATTCCCTCACTTTCCAATTGACTAATAAAATCTTTTGGCAGTCCAAAAGTTCCTCAATGGGGAGGATTGATCCAGGTGGATCTTCATATACAATGGCATGGAAAATCTTAGAATTCAAAGTGACAAAAAGGCAAGAATATTGACATCATACTGAGGTGCTCGTCACCCTGATTCCAACGGTGCAAACGGCACTCCAATCCAAGTCCGGATGATGAAGTTATGGCAGAAAGAAGATTGCCTTGTTCCTTTAGAAAATGAGGCATTTTCTCCTAAAAATGGGTTTTAAGCCTTAAAAGGGAAAATCACAATCAGAGGGTCCAAAGGGAAGAATTAACGCAAGCCCCTTAAAACCCCTGATCAGCGATCGCCAATATATTGGGTCGAAGGAAGGTAGGCTATCGGCGATACCGGGGACTTAAGACTGGTGATTGAGCAATCAGCATCGGCGAATCAAGTCAATGAAACACAAGGCATAAGACCAGGACCTCTAGGCCATTGTGATTGCGATCTGCCGATTAGCGACGTGCAATCTCAGTCGTCAGATCAGAAACAAATCAACAGTTATGATCAAATCAGAGTATCGGCAATCGGTGTCAGTGATCGGTGTCGGTGATCGGCATCGGGCCGCAGCGATATGCGATAGCGACATGCGATGCAATCTGGACCGTCTGATCAAGGAACAGATCAACAGTCCATATCTAATCAGTGATCAGTGATCGACAGATCGTCGTATCAGTGATTGGTAGATCGGCATAATGACGATCGATGATCGGCGATATCGGTGATCGGCAATCGGTGATTCCCCGATATATAGGGCCATTGACATCAGAAATAGCGATTTGTGATAGGGACTGGACCCGATGGATTTATGAGTCTGATTTTATATATTTTGATGTCCGGCCTTTCGAATTTTTCAATGTTTTTTGTGTATATCGCTTTGAGCGAAAAAAAGACTATTTTAATGGTTTTGTTGTGCCCGTCGATCCTTCTTTTCCATTGGTTTCTATTATAAGCAAAAAAACCCTGATTTTAGCATCCTTTGTTACAAAAGAGATATTATAAAAGCCCAATGATTGGAAAAAGTACAGGGGAGAGGATTTTAGCACACAGTTCGAGGCAGGAGCAGCCCAGGAAGGCAGATAGTCCATTTTATCTGAATTGGGAAACTTTTATATGGTTTCAGCCCCTCTCAATGCCATGGACGCAATGGTGCTACCCATTTCTCCATCTGAGTTCTCCTTTTCTCAGCCATATTTCATAATTGAGGTATAAGACTCCTTTTATGTAACTGATGATTGTATTCTCTTCTTTTCATGTCATTTAATGAATGAAGGCTTCCCCATTGACCAAGCAAGGCCCGGAGACGTGGTCCAAGTTGAAAGAACTCCATTATCAAGTCTTGTTGTCTTCCTTCATGCTTTGTGTGTTTCTTCTTCTTCTTTCTTGTGTGCACATTAAATTTCTATTTTAAGCTGCAATTTTCACATGTGAGTTTTTTCATACATCTATAAGTAAAAGATCCCTAGATCAATGTTACTCTCCATGTGAAACTTCTTCAATATCTCATTGGCATACTTTCCCTAAGAGACAAACAACTCCCCATCTCTTTGCCAAATTTCCAAACCAAGGAAATAATGCAAGAGCCCCATGTCTTTCATCTCTAATTCTCTTGCCAAATCTTCTTTGCAAGATTCTATCAGCTTCTCATCACTTGTTAGAATTAAATCATCGACATATAATACTATAATCAATAATATACCTTCAACCATAATGTGGTAAAGGTTTGCATCTGCTTCACTTTTGGTGAAGCCCAACCTGATGAAATAGTTGTCGATCCTAATGTACCAAGCACGGGGTGATTGTTTCAATCCATACAACTCTCATTTGAGTCTTCACACATGTGACTCTCTGTTTGTAGAAAATCATATATATTCACAAGCTAATGCAATTTTCTAAAGCAAGAGACAAGAATCTACTTCTACGCTTTATAGCGGAAGCCCATAAACATCGAGCAAACAATAATCAATAGAGGAAGAGAATCAAAGGAACATAACACAATAAATATTCGGGGAAAGCCATAGCTCAAAACCCCACTATTTGTTTTTTATTAATCCAGAAAGTCAAGATGAAATTATAGTGCTTTTTCTCTCTAGAACAATCCCAACACTCAGCAAATTCAATATCCAACTCATAAGCAAGCTCAAGGTCAAAGCTTAGCCAATTCACAAGCTCTCCAAGTCTGTATTCCAATGCGTAATTCCTATGAAGGATAGCTTGTATTTAAAGGGAAATAAAGCCTCTAAAAATAACACAATCCCTCAAGGATCAGTTCCTGATTGCATGCACTGTGAGTGCAACTCATAAAAATATAAAACAAATAGTAGATTTTTCCTACACTCTAGTCTCAACTGGGTCTTTCTCATCATCAACATGCATGAGTTTCTGACGAGTAAATATTCAGTTAACTAGAGTAGCACTGGTGGAGTTCATTAGTGTCACCACTGACTGTTAACTCACTATTAGTTCTCTTAGTCAGTTTGAGAACTAATCTAACTGAAATGGCTCATGAAACTTAGTCTTCTATTTTAGAACTCACACTGGACTCCTACAAAGTAAGGAGAACATACACATGACTTCCAAAAGACTTCTAACATGAATTTCCTAAGCTAAGTAAATTTAATAAACTTAATTTAACTATTTTAAGTTGCTATGAGAATAGACTTTGAATTCAATTCACAGTTTAATTCAAGGACAAATTTAACTGGAATTTCTTGTTTCCATTTCTCAACACTCCCTCTCAACAAGAAATGGATTATCAATGACCCCAATCCTGTCTCTGTGAAACTCGAATTTATGTCTTGACAATTCCTTTGTCAATATGTCAACATATTGCTCCTCCGTGGGAATGTAATCTAACAACATGATCCGCCTCAATACACAAACGTTCGAAACATATTTGTTAATGCGAACATTTGGGAATGACCTGTGAGTTGTTAACATTGGGGAGGGATGGGACCTAGTCATTAGAAGGGCCTCACCGATGGTGAGGTGGCATGAAACCCGAAGGGTGTTTCGTCGACCCATTAGCTTCCACCATCTGTGTGACTATAAATAGTAGTCAGTCGTGTTTGCCAAGGATGCATGTTGCAGGGAGGATTATCACTGGGAGATGGGCAAGATGCGATGGTTCTTTTGAGGCATCTGCATGATTGTAAATATAGTATATTTTGTTTAGTGAGGATGCATGTTGCAGGGAGGAGTTAGCATCAGTAGATGGGTGAGAAGCGATGGGGCTTTCAGAACATGATTGTTGTTCGAAAAGTTGGCGTCTGGAATATGTGAAGGCTTTCGTATTGTTAGCATTCAATGGAGCTTCGATGTCGGTGTCCTCTGAGGAGTTTTTAGATCGTACATGTAATCTCCCGAATATAGACAATGAGTAGCCACTGATCTTGCGTTCATATGTAAGACCAACATGTGATGATAGCCCAAGGGAAACATGTCATGCATGCAACGAAATTATGACATCACTAAACATTTTATAATAAAAACATAATGTTAACATTATAAAACCATAAAAGTTGTTTGTGTACAGAAAAACTAATAGACTTTAGTCCATACTATCAGTCAAACAATAACAAAATAATAATTATGTCGTAAGGTGTTCCCTCTGAGAATAACTCCCCTCCCAGGGCACTTGTGCCTTCATGAGTCGTTGATTTGGATGTTAAAAGATTAAAATAGTTTAGACCATTGGATTGATTTTTGAAATGTATTAGTTAGTTACGATGCTATTCAACCTACTCAGAGTCCATATCCTATTGCTTGGAATGAAGATCTTTGATATAAGCATCAAAATCACCGAGAAGAGAATCTTTGTCCATTGTTGACACATTAGGACTACTACAAGAAGCTCATAAAATTTCTAGTTCAATTTCTCACGCCTTTTCCACTCAGCCTCAACATGATTCAGAGGCTCTCCATGGCCATTTACAGGTTTTCTCAAACGTTTCCGTGGATTTCTCTTGACTACAATAGACCTTGAATCTTTAATTGAGGTAGAGGGTTTTACTACAACACATGTTGAATCTTTAATTGAGGTAGAGGGTTCTACAATAGACAAATTTGATTCAATGCTAGAGCACATGGTTTAATGGATTAGACAGTAAACCAATGGTCTCCTCTTTTATTTCTATAAACAATGAAATTTCAAGGTTTTGAGTTTTGTATGATTTCTTTTTCTTAAGTAGTTTTAAATGGCTAGCTAGCTAGTCTCTTTCTAACCACATATAGGCTAGTTGGAAGTTCAAGTCTATTATGAAGTCATTAATATGATTGTTGTGTTGCTCTGGATTGAATCATTTCAACTTTGTAGCTTATAGGAAAGTTGTTTCTACAGTGAATATTGATCATTATCCATATTTCAGTTGGAATCCAATGTCCCAACTTATTTCTAATATAGGAAAACTTGGAATGGAGATGTGAATTCCTGTTAATGTAGTGTGATGTATTTTTTGTATTTTTTCAGTATGAAAATGACCTACAATGACAAGTTCCATCTTCTGGTAATTTTTTTTAAATTGCAAGTTGTGGGTAAGTAGATAATCAAATCCTCTATAACTATCTGATCACTACTCTTTTGGTTGATTGATTGTTTGAATGATCAACAATGGGATACTTCCAACCTTATAATTGTAGGAGCATAATATTTCAGAATTTTTTACTTTGTAAGCATGTCATATGGGTCCTCCACATTTGCTCCAAGATAAGTATGGGTATGGTGCAATGATTATAACCTTACACAATGGTCATGTACTCACAATGTTTGATGGGTTGTGGGGGCCTTGATGTTAATTGGGAGTTATCTATGTCTTTTTTTGGGGGTGCATTACTTTTCAGGTTTTATTCACTCCCCCTTCAATATATATTGTAGAACTGCCTTTTTCATATTGCCTTGATTTATCCCTTCTGTATGGAAGAACAAACTAGTTGAGATGGTTGTTGTAGTTGTCTCTGTCTATAGGGGTGTCTTCATCTTCACAATTTTTGTTAGAATTGAAGCATGACAGAGGGTGTTCGGATTGATAATCTGTTAATATAGAGGTCAAAAATCTATCCATATCATCGACAATTCTAATTTGAGGAAGAAATAGCTATCATCTGTGGAGGAGTTTTAGGCTATGAAACCTATAAACTATTTTCTTTCTCTAGCAATGTTGTCTCAAGATAAATTGTTAGCATCTCTATGGGCTTAGCTACAACTTTATAAATCTGAAATGATAGAATATGAAACATGCCTATAAAGCAATATTATTTATTTCTTAATACGCACCTGAAAGCTTTTACTTTTTCGAGTTTTGTACCCTTAGAGAAATTCTCGAATAGTCATGTTATTGATCCGCAGCTATTATTATATAAAATTCAAGTCTAGCTCTTGATCCCATATTCCAAAATCCAGTTTGAAATCTCATTGTCATCCAGATCTATCTCGGGATTGATGAGAGGATAGAAAAGGCTCATACCATTGATGACCAAATCAGCAAAGCATGACTTTATCCAAATTTTTCTTTGAGCATGGAAAACTAATAGGTATCCAAGAAAGAAACTTGGGATGGGGATTGATGACAGGATATCAAACACTTATAACCAAATCAACCAAACCTAACAGGCCTGAAAGAAAGAAAATATATCAACAACCCATATGGGAAGAAGTACAGGATCTAAATAGTTATCAAGAATGGGTGGATAAACTTTATTTTGGTCACATGCTAAGCCTGAGAAACTGATCCAGGATCAAAATGGTTTAGAATGGAAGTGATTTCTTAACATTTTCCAAATTTTTGATAACAAGAAGAGCCTATGACACCAGCAGTTTTAGAAGGAAGATAGAAATAAAAAAATCTTAACCCAAAATGGCCAAAGGAAATACCTAATTATTGCTAGGTGGGCACCCTGCTTGCTCACTTCAATTTTATTTTTCCATTTAAGAAATTTGTTCTGATTCTATATTTAATAATTAAAAACAAAAAACCAAAACACCTCTTAACAAACCTTTGGCACCCCACACAACCATTTACTTCAGGGATCTCTTTGGCACCCCACACAACCATTGACTTCAGGGAATTGTTACTATTATTTACTTCAATTAAATTAAGTACAAACTTAATATTTTCAAATATCATATTTTTATTTGAATTCATTCTTTCAAGTTATTATTGGCTGCTATGATGGAAAAGTCTGCTCATAAAAAGTGAATTCCACTATATGAAAAAATGGCTAGCTCGCTAGTCTCTTTCTAACCACATATAGGCCAGTTGGAAGTTCAAGTCTGTTATGCAATCACGAGCATGATTGTCGTGTTGCTCTAGATTGAATCATTTCATCTTTGTAGCTTATAGGCAAGTTGTTTCTACATTGGCTATTGACCATTATGCATATTTCGATGGGAATCCAATGTGCCAGCTTATAACTAAATCAACCAAACCTAACACGCCTCAAAGAAGGAAAATATATCAACAACCCATATGGTAAGAAGTACAATATTTAAATAGATATCAAGGATGGATGGATAAAGTTGATTTTGGTCACATGTTGAGACTAAGCAACTGATCTAGGATCAAAATGGTTCAGAATGGAATTGATTTGTTAACATTTTCCAAAATGTTGATAACAAGAAGAGGCTATGACACCAACAATTTTAAAAGGAATATAGAAACAAAAAAATCTTAGCCCAAAATAGCCAAAGGAAATACCTAATTATTGCTAGGTGGGCACCCTGCTTCCTCACTTCAATTTTATTTTTCCATTTAAGAAATTTGTATCGGTTCTATATTTAATAATTAAAAACAAAAAACCAAAACACCTCCTAACAGACCTTTGGCACCCCACACAACCATTGACTTCAGGGAATCGTTATTATTATTTACTTCAATTAAATTAAGTACAAACTTATTATTTTCAAATCTCATATTTTTATTTGAATTGATTCTTTCAAGTTATTATTGGCTGCTATGATGGAAGAATTTTCTCAAAAAAAGTGAAGACCATTAGATGAAAGAATGACAAGTTGGATAGTCTCTTTCTAACCACATATAGGTTAATTGGAATTTCAGGTATGCTATGCAGTCATGAATATGATTGTCGTGTTGCTCTAGATTGACTTATTTCACCCTTGTAGCTTATAGACAAGTTGTTTCTACAGTGACTATTGATCATTATGCATATTTCGGTTGGAATCCAATGTGCCAACTTATTTCTAATATATGAAAACTTGGAATGGTGATACGAATTCCTGCTAGTGTAGTGTGATGTGTTTGTCATATTTTGTTGTGTGAAAAAGACATGCAATGACAAGTCCCATCTTCTGCCATTTTTGTTTAAATTGTAGGTTGTGGGTGTTACACTGAAATTTTTCACCATGACTATCTGCAGTTAATATGGCTCCATCAATAGTCATATTATCCTCCTTTTCAAGCCTTATACCTCTGCTCTCCATGTCAAACTTCAAAAAAGAGAGAAAGTCATTAAAAATCATTTTTATCTCTGGGTACGCAGATTCTCTCTACCTTGCCTGCGTGTACGCATCCCAAGCTCATTGTACCTACGTACTTGTACGCTCTGTAAGTCAAGGGATGGGTGCATACTCTTGTAAAGGTCAAAAGGCGCGAGTTTCATCTTAAAAAAGTTACTTGTGGTCACTTCTAGAGCTTTCTAGAAGAGTGTTTGACGTGTATTGAGCGCCTCCAGATGGTTCATGCATCCCTATGATAGAGGAACTTACCCCATCCAAAAGAGGGAGTATCCCATTGATGTTGGAACTGAATAACTTCCTCTAGAACACTATAAATACAGGCCTTGGGCCAGAGGAGGG
>APFE031710384.1:0-27108 GCA_000404065.3 Pinus taeda | reverse complement strand
TATATATATATAAAGAAACATTGCACAGAAAAATAAAAAACACACGTTTGGAAAACTCTTAAAAACAAACATCTTAAAGCTAAAAACAAGAAGATGAATAAGACAACTTGAAAAATGCTTAAACAATCAACATTTAAAAAAAAAAAATGTGCATACTTAGGACATAAGAAAATTTAAAAGTTTCAAAACCATGCCTTAAAAAAATGTTGATGGTTTTAAAAATCCGTAGGAAAATCACCAACAACTAAAAGAAAATATCCACACTTAATACATAAGAAAATTTGAAGTGTCAAAAATAAGCCATCTAAAAAAGGGGGTTGATATTGCATCAACACTTTTCAAAATAGGCATGAAAATCACCAACATTTAAAAAAAAATGTTCATACTTGATACATAAGAAAATTTAAAGTGTCAAAAATATGCTCCAAAAAAATGATATATTCTAAATCAACACTTTTCAAAATCGGATGATTTTTTGCTACCTCAAAAAAACGAGTACTTAGTACAATTCTCTTTTGATCGATAATTGTGTTAAAAATATATATAGAAAAAATGTTTTAAGTAGACTCAAATTAAAATGTATATAAATGAAAAATGTAGAATGTTATGTAATGTAAAATGTAAACTATAATGTAAACTGTAAAATGTAATGCAAAATGTAAAACATAAAATGTAAATGTAAATGTAAACTATAATCTAAACGTAAAATGTAATGGCAAAAATGTAAAACATAAAATGTAATGTAAAATTATGACACAAAAGCTACCATTGATTAGAAGAAATCAGGTTTCTATTATGTAAATTTAAAACATCCTATTGTTTTGTAAGAAAATTATAATATATATATCTATAATAATATAAAAATAATATGATTGGTACAATAATATGATTTTATATTCCAATATTATTATAATAGTAAATAATCCATACTCCATTATAAAGTATTATTGAATAGATCTTACATATAATTGTTGATATTAAAGTGACAATTCTTGATCATAAGGAAGAGGGCAAATGAGGGAGAGAAAGAGAGGAAGAAGAGAGAGAAGGGGAGAGGGAGGGAGAGAGAGATGAAGTTGGAGGGGGAAAGATAGGGAGGGAAGAAAAAAGACATAGAGAGATAGAGGTGGGGACAGAGAGGGAGTGCCAAGGGTAAAATAGAGAGAGAGTGAGGAGAGAGGAGAGAAGGAGGGAAGAGAGATGGAAGAAGAGGAGAGAGAGAGAGACAAGGGAAAGAGAGAGAGTGGGAGACACACAAATGGAGGGGGAGGGAGATAGAAGGAGAGAGGTAGGAAGATAGTGACAAAGCTAGAGAGAGAGAGAGAGAGGAAGGTCGGAGAGAGAGGAAGGAGAGAGTGAAGGAGGGAGGGAGGGAGAGAGGTGGAGTTGGAGGGGGAAATAGGGATAGGGTTGGAGAGAGAGAGAGAGAGAGAGGGAGGGGGGATAGAGAGGGAGGGACAGAGAAAGGAATTCAAAGAGAGAGAGAGAGGAGGGAAGAAGAGACATAGAGATAGGAGAGAGAAAGGGGAGAGAGAGAGAGAGAGAGAGAGAGAGAGAAGGGGAAGAGGGAGGGATTGATATATCTATATATACAAAGAGAGAGAGAAAGAGAGTATGTTTGGGGGGGTAAGATAGAGAGACAAAGAAGGTGAGACAAAGGGAGATAAATATATATATGGAGGAGGGAGAGGGGGAGAAGAGAGAGAGACGTTGTTTTTCCATGATTCTGGTGTCTCGGATAGAATCTTAAATCTCTTATGCTACCAAACCAAGAATCATAACGAAGCTACTTTACACAACGAAATATAAACAATAGTAAATCTACTAGTGCACAAAATATATACAACTTTTTACAAATTATGTATAATAACCCAACTTTGCTATATTAATCAACCTGAATAATACAACAGTTTAGGGCTCCCATACCTGGGATAATGGCCCTAAAATATGCACTAGTACAAGAATACAAAGTTGGGGCTTGGTGTCAATCCATCGGCAACCAATCTACCCTCAACAAGATACTCTGACCATCTGGATATAACATGCTCTCTCAACTCCTCTTGATCATACCCTATACATGCCTAGTCCTTTGGCTCCTGATCTATAGCATTGCCTTTATCAATGATCCAAGTCCATCTGGACACTGAACCTAAACTATCCAATCTTCTCACTAGTTGTGCCTTAGTCCATCAAGGGCATAACGCATCGAGAAAACCTATGGAGTTTTTCACAACTCACAACTGCCCACTTCTGCTCCTTAGTTACTTGGAGACTTCAACCCACTATATTCTTCCTCCATTGCTTCAATGAAGACTAATATAAGGCATGGAGGGTTTCCACCTATCATTGTAAGATGCCCATCTCTCACAATGAACACATGCTAGGAGGACTACCACTCTTTTTTTTTGTACATGTCATTCTCTACACGCAAGTCTAGGGATACTCAAACCTACTCCTCACTTATCAGGCCCTTGAGCTCTTCTTCTGCCACTCTATAAATCACTTAAGTCCATGAAGATGGTTCACACCGGGCTCCAACTTGGGAACTGTCAAATTGTCCTCCAATAAACCATAAATACCCAATCCATTGTCTGCACTTGGTTCAATCTCATGCTATCCTCCAACAGACCATGAGTGACCAATCCTTGTTGTAGCATATGCTCCTATTTATTGCATCCAACACTTAGGAAACCCTTCCTCTTGGCTGCTAACAAACTCCACCTATTAGTCCTCTCCTAGGACACCCATCCACCTGAAAACACATCAACAAGAAGAGACAACATACCTTGTTTATGCTCTTCTTGTCCTTGGCATCTATACACATTTATTGAGTACTGGAATATTACTTGGTTAGGGCATACAAAAACCTAATTCACTGTTGCACACACTCCAACATACTTTCTCTTCTCCTTTGAAATCCCTGTGTTTACCTTTCTACTATTGTGGCATGTTGTGAGGGTACCTCCTAGGCCTCTTGGCCCTCTCCTAAAGGAGACACAACCTCTGGAATACTTTAGATCCATGTGGCCCTATTTCTAAGACAGATCATCCGTTAAAAGTGTACCCAAACAACCTTCCTTCACCTATAAAACCTTCGCTCCTCCTTGCTTGAGGTCAACCCTTCCTCGCTACTACAAATGTCACACTAAGGTGTTGTTCTAGACACCTACAGATCAACCCTAATCTAGGGAATGATCCTACCTATAGATTTCTTTAGGGAAATGACTTCAATTCTAAGGAGAAACAACCTCAATGCATGCTTCATCCCTCCTAGAATGACCCTCAATTCTAGTGGCTATACTTCCTTCTTCAATTCGAACTTGCATTAAAAACAACTGTCCCAAAACCCGTGCCAATGTCCTCTTTGAGCTCGGTCGCCTCAGATCTATCTTGTGTTTCAGAGATGAGCTTTAATGTGATGCTCCTTGGGTATGTTAAAATGATCAACTCCCCTTCTATTTATACACAACAAAAGAGCTTCATCGAATGCCTCTAAAGTGAGCTTGTCATGTGGCTTGTCCAACTCAAGCCTACATGAACCTTGCACTACAAGCCCACACTCTACATTCAAAAAATTCATATCTCATCATAGACAACTCAAAATTCGGTGATTTTTGTTCCGTTGGATTCCTTTCAACGTCCTCTATCATCTCCATCCATCACATGTCAAATTCTCTCCATGGTTTTGGCCCCGACATCAATGGGTACAAAACCCCAAGCTTGGGATTCAAGCCCACAAGACACACTTGTGTGCCAACTCCTCCACAACCCTCAATCCTAGGGTTTGGAGTACCTCCCAAGCTACAAATCTCAACAAGAGATAGAGAGAGGGAGGTAGGGAGAAATAGATAGATATGGAGAGAGTGTGTGTGTTTGGGGGAGGGGGGGGGGGGGGGTGTGTGTAGAGGACAAAGAAGGAGAGATGGCGATTTAGAGAGAGAGAGAGAGAGAGAGAGAGAGAGAAAGAGAGAGAGAGAGAGAGTATATCATATTTAACATTATTAACCATAGACGATGAAAAATTAAAGCTTTTACAAAAAGTGAAAGAAGCTGGATTTAGAAAGCCATGAATATTTTGGTTTTTCACTGAAATGTATGCATTGATTTCATTATAGATGTTGATTCCTAATCCTGTTTGGTTGATTGCACCTAATACATTGATTTCAATGTAGTTGTTGATTTCTAATATTATTTGATTTCTTGCACTAGATGCATTCATTTCAATGTAGATTTTGATTTCTAATCCTATGTGATTGCTTGCACTAGATGCATTAATTTTAGTGTATATGTTGATTTCTAATCCTATTCAATTGTTTGCACGAGATGCATTGATTTTAGTGTAGATGATGATTTTTAATCCTATTTGATTGTTTGCACTAGATGCATTGATTTCAATGTAGATGTTGATTTATAATTTTGTGTTATTGCTTGCAGTAGATGCATTGATTTCAGTGTAGATGTTGATTTCTTATTTGATGTAACTAGTTGGTGATGTACAATAATAGTGTGCATTGGTTTCAGTGTAACCACAAAAAATTATTGACGATGTGTTATGTGTTACATTGATTTAATCATAAATAAAATACTTGAATTTTCATCTTAAATAACTTACCTGAAATGTTTGCTTTCTGAAATTACAAACTATTTGTAATTCACTACATTTTTATTATTCCCATTTTCCATCATTCAATATTGTTAGTCATTTTGCATTTAACACAAGGTATTAGAAAACTATTATCATCGAAACTTACTTGGGGTTTAACACTCCATAAGTCACAATGAATGACTTTGGAGAAAGCTTCTATTAATATTGGAAAGCAAGAGAGGAAAGGTATGACATTTACTACAATAGCTCGAGTTAAAGATTTGAATGGTATATGATTTCAACTGCCCTTTTCATATGATCCATATGAAAAGATGGCAAAACTAACAAGTGACAATAAGAACATTAGAATATAATAGTCTGAGATTGATCACAAAGAAGACTATTTATAATTGAAAACATTCATATTATTCACATTTTTTATCATTCAACATTGTTACATTGTCACTTTCCATTCAATTTTTTTATTTCATCATTTTTCGTCATTCAAGTTATTAACAGTCTCTATCATCTCAACAAATTGAGGCAACTAAGTAAATTTAAAATTAAAAATGATCATATTAATATTAGACATATTTAGCATATTTAAAATGATCAAAATAATTATATGTTCAACAAATTTTCCATGGTTGCACATAATTGAAACCAACCTAGATCCATCTTAACTCTAGATCTATCATGCGTCGAGAGGGATCAAATCTTTTGAGGTACAAACCTTTCATCAAGTTTTGCACTCAAAAAATGGATTTGCACCTCGAGAGATTTGATCCCTCTCGGTGCTTTGATAGATCAATGATTAAGATGGATCTACGCTGGTATAGAGAAATAAAGTAATTTAATGTTAAAAAAATAAAAAAATAAATAAATTTACTCTTTAGTATGAGGGAGATATGCAATTCCTTTAGTGCTCAATATGGAGTTGACAAATGAAATGTAAGTTAATTATGCCAAAGAGGTTCTCTCCAACCAAGTATGTAGAGATGTTGTAATGTAATGTCCTATTAAGTATTTTGACTCGGTCAAATTACATAAAAATAAAAATAAAATAAAATAAAAAAGCACAAAATTAATAATTATATTAATAGTTATATTTATAATTATATTTATAATAATATTTAATAATTAAACCAACATAGATCCATCTTAACTCCGGATCTGTCAAGTGCTAAGAGAGATCAAATCTCTTGAGGTGAAAACCTCTTTTATAGTGAAAAGAGATTTGATCCCTCTCGACGCTTGGTAGATCTAGAGTTAAGATGGATCTAGGCATGTAGTATTAATATTATATGATGTGTAATTGACATGCAATATTTAAAACAAAGATACATTAATAACATAAAATTAGTGTTAACCATAAATAAATATTTCAATGCCTATATTAAATAGTAGAATTTTATCTGCCTAGTTCCAAAAAAAAATTACATCAACTTTATATAGAGAAAAAAAAAAAAAAGTATTTTAAATTAAAAACTTTCTTATATTTTTAGTTAGATGTGTAATTTATTCCATTCTTAATATAGAGTTGATATATAATATTTAAAAAATATTAATAACAAACAAAATTTAATGAGGTTGACTACAAGATTTTAACACACACACACACACACACACACATATATATAGAGAGAGAGAGGGGGAGAGAGAGAGAGAGCAAACATTTCCTCAAGTTTTGCACTCAAAAAGATGTTTGCATCTTGAGAGACATAATTCCTCTTAGCGCTTGGTTAAGGTGGATCTATATTGATTTAGTAATAGTCAGGGATAGAGGGTTGGGATTTATTTCAAATGTAATTATATAATTTTTATGTTTCAATTTAATTAAAAAATGTTATAAAACAAAACAAAACTCACACACACACAAATACACATATTGAAATGAGTTAAGGTTTTTTGTGCATGTGGTATTTGGAAGCCATGATATTGGCCCATGGTATTGTAACAAGTCTATTTAAAGGTTAAGAATCTCCATGATAAAGCGGAGGTGAATCTAACTTATTAAGAATATTTTTACATGCTATATATGTGTGTGTGTGTGTGTGTTTAACTCATATGTTAATTTTTTTTTAATTAATAATCTAATGATTTTTAAAATAAACTTATAATTTAGTAATTTTAATGAATGTTTTAATCTTGGCAATTTGAGATGTATCATAAGGTAAGAGATTGATGTGGATGAATGTTTACCAACCATTTCATTTATATAGCTATGCTAATTATGACGTGTGTCTATTTTGGAATAAGGATTCCAGTAATTTAATTTAATTATCAATAATTGTGTGGTGGATGGTAGAGATTTAACCTCCATGGAATATTCTAGCATATTCTTAATAGTAGTCACATATCAGAGGTTGAGATTTATCTCAAAAGTACTTATGTCCTTTCCATTTTGATTAAATTGATTAATTTAAAAAAATGTCATATGAACATGAGATATGGTTTTTGGGCACATGATATTGTAACAAAACCTATTTATAGTTTAAAAAATCTCCATTTCTAAAGCGAGGGTAAATCTCCATGGCTAAGAATTTTATTACACGTTTTTTAAATGTATACATGTTTAAATCCTGTATTGATTTTTTTCAGAATTAATAATAATAATAAATTTATAATCTAGTTAATTTTTATGACCCTTTTTTAAATCTTGGTAATGTGAGATGTATCATGGGGTAAGTATTTTGATACTTATCTACGTGTACCAACAATTCAATTTGTATGGTTACACCAGTGGAATAAAGCTTTTAGAATTTTGATTTAATTATGAATAATTTATTTTCCTAGAAAAAACTCATATTTTTATTCAGAAAACCGAAACAATACATTCTACATATGCACCAGTATTGCATTCCCTAGGATCTAACTCGATCCGACATGAGGCTAAAAAGAAAAATGCATAAATCATAACATATAATGGCCAAATGGCCCAGGAAGGATATATACAAACAACCAAAAAAAGTAAAACAAAAATTGTGGAAGATTAAGAAGCACTGATCTTTCCCTTCTTTCCTTTATTTTTTTGGACTTGTGACGCAAAGAACAGATAAGGAATTCTCATTAAAAAAAAAATACATTTATTAATTAATTTTCTCTCAAAACTTGGGTTTACAAATGGATTACATGGCTATTTATTTTGGAGGAAGAAATCTCTCAAATTTCTCAAAGAGAAATCTCCTTCCTGGAAATTTAGAGGAAGTTGAGAGTAATCCTCTCAATTCTAGGAATCTCTCCTAACTACCTAATCCCTAAAAAATCTTTGAATTATCCATAAAATCTAAAAGTTTCTAGAAACTCCAAATTAAATAAATACATAATTTCAAAAAATGAGATCCTCCTGCATCATACTACCAAGGAGGAAAAGATACATTCATATGTTTTGATTATGGAGTTCTTCAATACTAGTACCATATTTTGAAATATTTGTTGTTGTCATCCAAGTGCATCTTCAACCGGTTGATTCTTCCATTTAACCAAGTATTGAAAATACTCTTTATTCTTGGTTTTTAGCCACCCTTTTATCAATGATTGGTTCAATTTGCTTTACTAGTAATGAAGGTAGTTGTTTCTCCCACTGAAATTTATCACTAACAAGTGTATCTATAGGATCATTCATCGGTTCCTTAAAGGGGTATAGATCTGAAACATTAAATATTGGTGAGATACCAAAGCCTTTGGGTAGTTCTAGTTCATATGCATTTGAGGAAAATTTCCTCAAAATTTTGCATGGTCCGATCTTTTTCAATTTTAACTTACTATATTCCCCTTTAGGAAATCTTTATTTTCAAAGATATCCAACATCAAAATCCAGTTGTCTTCTTTTGGAATCTACTCTTCGTTTATACTTGTTGCTGCTTTCTTGTCATTGTTGCTTGACTCGGCCCTGTATTTCCTGCATATTGGTTGCAAAATCTTCACAATCTGCACTTCTAAATTCTTGTTTTCCAAGGTTCCTTAATTCATAAATTCCTCTTGGATGAATTCCATAAATAATTTGGAATGGACTTTAATCTTGTGCTTCTATTAGGTGAGTCGTTATATGCAAATTTTAATTGAGCAAGTACCCGATCCCATTGCTTGGGATGTTCACTTACCAAACTCCTCAAGATATTTCCAAGACTTCTAATTACCACCTTTGTCTAGCCATCAGTCTGGGGATGATATGCTAAACTAAAGTTTATATTGGTTCCTAAATTTTTCCATAAGGTTATCCAAAAATGGCCCACAAACCTAGTGTCTCTGTCAAAAACAATACTTGTAGGTAATCCATGTAGTCTATCTGTTTCTTTGAAGAACAATTTTGTTATGTTAGTTGCATCATTTTTATTTTTAAAAGCTATAAAGTGTGTCATTTTTTAGATTCTATCAACAACAACAAATATTGAGTCACTTCCTCTTTGGGTTTTAGGCAATCCTAGTACAAAATCCATGCTTATAGAGTCCCACAGTCAATTTGGTATTGGTAAGGATTGATACAACCCACGGTTCTGACTTCTTCCTTTTGCATATTGACATATCTTGCATCTTTAAACAAATATTCTTACATCTTCTTGCATGTGAAGCTAGTAGAAGAATTCTTGTAAATGTGCTAGAGTTTTATCTTGCCCAAAATGACCTACTAAACCTCCACTATGTTTTTCTTTTAACATATTTTCTCTCATTGAACATCTTGGAATGCATAATTGTCTTCCTTTGAACAGAAGCCCCTCCTATATCATGTAATCTAATCATGGAGTTTTATCTCTACTGACATGATTTTCACAAGCTGCATAAGCTTCTTTAAAATCTGGATCATCTTTATACATATTTTTTAGCTCATCAAATCCTAAGGCATTCACTCGGAATTCTTGCATAATCAAATTAATCATGCTTAATGCATCTGCTACTTTATTTGATTGCCCACTTTTATGCTTGATAACAAATGTAAAATTTTGTAAGAATTCAATCCATTTAACATGTCTTTGACTCAATTTTGTTTGATTGTTCATATATTGTAAAGCATGATTATCTGTCTAAAGGATGAACTATTTTGGCATAAGATAATGTCTCCATTTTTTTAAAAGTTTGTATGATGGCATAGAATTTTTTTATCATAAGAAGAGTATTTTTGGTTGGCTTCATTGAATTTTTTGCTGTAGTAGGTGACTGGTCTTCCCTCTTGACTTAAAATAGCTCCTATTGCAGTTCTGTTGGCATCGGTCTCAACCTGGAACAACTTTTTGAAATCTGGCAATGCTAAAATCGGTTATTTCCCAATGAATTCTTTTAAAACCTCAATCATTAACCTCATAAAGGTACTGGGAGAATTGGTAAGTCCAAAGGGCATTACCAACCATTCATATAGACCATTATTAGTTTTGAATGTTGTTTTCAATTTGTCACCTTCTCTGATTTTGATATGATGATATCTACTTTTAAAATCTATTTTAGAGAAATATGCAGCACCACTTAAACAATCTATAAGATCATCAATACGAGGTAATGGAAACTTGTACCTAATTGTGATTTTGGTTATTGATCGAGAATCTATACACATTTTCCATCCACCATCCTTTTTTGGAGTTAACATTGTTGGAACAACACATGGACTTAAGCTTTTTCAGATGAGACCCTTATCCATCAACTCCTGCACTTGATTTTTAATTTCTTTATTCTCCCTTGAAGTCATTCTATAGACTGCTTTGTTTGGAAGGTTGGCCCCTGGAATGAGATCAATATGATGGCTGATACTTCTAATGAGAGGCAACTTATCAGGCAAGTCATCCACTACAATATCAATGAATTCATTCAACGTATTTTTAATTTCTTCTCGAAGGACATTCAGATTTTTACTTGTGAGGACTACTTTTGGCTTACCAATCAAAGAAAAATTTATCTCCTCATGCTTGATTTCTTGAAGGAACTCTTTTCCACTAAGTAACATTACCTTGGATTGGTCTTCTTCTAGTGCTTTTTCATTCTTCAAAGTCAAGAGTACATGTTTTTCTCCATTGTTTTCAAAAGTATAGGTATTGCACCTTCCATCGTGTATTATTTTCCTGTCATATTGCCATGGTCTTCCAAGCAAAATATGACACACATGCATAGGAATAACATCATAAAGAACTTTATCTTTATAGCATCCTATCTGAAACTCCACTTCACATTGTTCATTAACTAGTATATGATGTCCCTTTTGTAACCATGAGACTTTGTAGGGAGCAGGATGTTTAGTTTTCCTTAAATCTAACTTTTCTACCATTCCTGTGGTTACTATATTATCAGTACTCCCACTATCAATAATAACTTTACAACATTTTCCTCCTGATTTACAGACAATTTTGAACAATGTTTTCCTTTCTGTAGGTTCCTTTACTTCTTTAGGAGACTTTAACAAAGTTATTTTCATCATTAAGGGTTCACCAGTTTCAGGTGCATTTTCATGTGTAGAGGATTGTACACTTTCTGTGTCAGTTTGTGCCATATGTTACCCTAACTAGGAGATTTTTTTGTACATTCATTAGATTTACGGCTAACTTTATTACATGTATAACATCTTACCACAAAAGATCTACGTCTACCTCTTTGATATGGTCATCATCCTCTGAAATCTCCTCTTGCTGTTGATTTTGCCTTATGTGAACTGTTGCCTTCTTCTTTTTGAATAGGAAATATTCCGCATGAATATCCTCATCTTGATTGTCCTCTTGATGATCCTCTGCTTGATTGTCCTTTGCTCCTTACTGTACTTTGTCCTCTTCCTCTTTGACTCTGCTTCCTTTCCAATTTTTCTTCTATATTAAGGGCTATCTAATAGGCTTCTTCAACAGTTTTTAGAGACAAAATATCCAATTCATCTTGTATTTCAAATATTAGGCCATTAATATATCTAGCTAACTTTTCATCATTTTCTTCTGCATGACCAAACCTTATACTTAATCTATAAAAAAATTATGTATATTCTTTTACAAACATGAATTTCTGCTTGAGATTTTGCATCTGTTGAAAAAGGTTTAACTGATAATCTCAAGGAAGAAATTTACCTTTGAGCTTGGCTACCATATGATCCCAACTAGTGATCTTCCCTTTGTTTTTATTTCTCCATTCGGCTTGCACGCTATCCCACCATAGTGCAACATATCCTTTTAATTTGGTCACCGTGAACTTAACTTTCTTCTCTTCAGTTACATTTTCATAGTCAAAATATTTATCTATGGCACTGATCCAATCGATCCGTTCTTCAGGATTTAAGTTTCCCTTGTACATAGGCACGTCTAATTTATTCTCGTGACCATCTTGCCCAATTTCTCTTCTAGAGTTTCTTCTTCAACTTCTTCTTTTGATGTTTCTTCTGCTTCATTGATATCACCAATGTCAATGTCTCTTCTATGTGTTGTCTCCAATGCATATAATCTCGTTCGAATATGTCTTACTTCATCGAGTAAGACTTGGTTGGAAGCTGGTCTTCCTCGACCAATTTCAACTCCCCTAGCTCCTCTAGCTCTACGTGCCACCTTTATTATTTTAATAGCAATAACTTTTTAAATGGTCAAAATACCTTATTTTGGAATTAATAATTTAATCACAATAAAATATTATAAGGTACAAAGCACCTTTCTCCTTCCAATCCACGAATATGCAACTGGAATTAGAATTTAGATATAAAACACCACCATATACTTATTCAAGCTCTCAATTCAATTTAGAATGACGAAGAACCATGAACCAGACTCTCATTCAAAGAACTATCATGCTTTCATAATTATTAGAATTTATTTGCCCATAGTGCAAGTTTCCCCATGCAAATTTTAAAAAAATCAATCTCATGATTCAATAAAATGCTTCTTCAGGCATATGAAAAACTCTAAGCCACATTTTGTCAAGCACTTGTTGTCAATCAAGTTTTATCCTATTAAAGTGGCAGCACCATAAATAATCTTTGACAATTCTGTTGAAATCGAAGCTGGACAAGTTTTGTTATAAGAGAGGGTTAACCGATCAAGCATCTTACGAGTATTTTTGCTAGATTTGTCCATAGCAGACATTTTGACTCCTTGTTAGCTATAAGCACTTTCTAAACAAGCATTGAACAAAGAACAAACAATGTGAAATTCACTAAGATTTTACAACACTTCTGCTTTTGTTTCATCTCAATGCATTCATCACTATTGCAACAACTCGTTGATTAGTTTCATTGTATCCACGACACACGCAATCTCCACATACAACAATATTCATGTACAGTCCGTGAGGCTTCACACAGATCGTAAAATAATTCCCATTGATCCTTTACACATTTTTATCTTCACACATTGTATTGAATGGAAATGCCATGACATTGAGAAATGACACGATATTTACGTTCATTGTTGGATATCAACTGTTGTAAGAAGATGGTGACCTTTTGACTTCATGTGCACAACAACATCGAGCTCTCATAATGACCTGGCTTACAACTCAAAGGTCTAGACCTACAATGGATCACGATTTCTAGACAGTCTTCACAACAAGCTTAACCACACCATAGGCTCTCTCACAAACTCATCTCCAACCTTGAGCTCTGGTACCAAAAATTTGACGCAGACATTGATAAGGAATTCTCATAAAAAACAAACATAACATTTATTAATTAAATCTTCTCTCAAAACTTTGGGTTACAAATGGACTACATGGCTATTTATTTTGTAGGAAGAAATCTCTCAAATTTCTCAAAGAGAAATCTCCTTCCTGGAAATTTGGAGGAAGTTGAGAGTAATCCTCTCAATTCTAGGAATATATCCTAACTACCTAATCTCTAACAAAATCTAGAATTATCTATAAAATTTAGAATTTTCTAGATTCTCCAAATTAAATAAATACATAATTTCAAAACATGAGATGCTCATGCATCAACTTGCTGCCAAACCCCCAGGTCGGTACCAACTGGGATCAAATCTAGAGAACACTCTTATAACTCCAGAGGATGTTCTTTGTCCAAGTATGATATTTCAAATACATGGACATGTTTTGTGCCCTCCAAATCGTCCTCCATGTGTGTCTCGTTAGTCTATTGATCTAAAACCATGTGAGTTTAGAAATATGTCATATTTTGTTTAGGAGAAGCATCATAAAGAGTCACCATGCTCCCATGTAAGCCATGGTGTATCTAAGCTTCCTCTACTGTTTGGGTTGGCTAGTTTTCTGGTATATTCTCCTCCTCAACATTTGATAGGTGAGGCTCAAAATACCGCTAAACTTTTTGTTTATTTAATGGTATCTTCTTCTTTTTTGGGTTCATTATGGCATGGGGACATGAGTTCTGTAAATGGCCAGTTTGAAAACATTCTCGGCATCTAAAAGTCGTGTTCTCATAATCTGAAATCCTTGTGTTTTAATAGAATATAGCTAGGAATACCTTTACTGAGGTCAATCTCAACACAAATTATGGCAACTGTAAAGATACATTTCTCTGTCCTTGTTGAAAAAATGCAGCAAGAAAGTCTCAATTTTTATTGTTTCCTTAATCAAATTGAGGAAATTCAAAATTCCACATCAACATACAACTTGGAGGAGTTAACTAAGGAGACATGGCTCTTGCCACTCAATTAAGAACACTCAATTCGAGTCAATGAGTTGAAGTTCAACTTGCTTGAGTTGATTCCTAAGAAATAAGAGTCTAGCTCAGTTAATTCGAGTTAGGGGCATGAAGTTTAGTTGTGTGCACTGATTCCTAAATTTTAGGATCCTAGGTCGAGTTAATTTCAGTTGTAACAATTTAATTCAATTAAATTGAGTTATAGTTAGTTAAACTAGTTCTAATTGTTGGAGGAACTAGTGGAAGGACAAGGTGTGGTAGTGTAACTTCAACCACACTCAGTGATCATCTAGATAACTAATCAACTAGCCTAAATTAGCTCATTCATGCAAAGAATTTGAGTTACCCAGTTGAGATGGAGATTCCAAGGCTGTGTACTATCAATTGTAGACTATTCTAATGTGTCCAGGTGGTGCATGCAGCTAGAGGAAGGACATAGAGGAATTGCACAATCCAATAGAGGGAATTTCCTAATTAATAAGGGCCCAATTCCCCAAGGAACAATGTAAGGAAATAGGAGCTCGAAGGGCTTGAAAATTGGCCAAGTGTTGCCCAGAGTCAGTTAGTCAGTCAGGAAGAGGGATAAACTATACACTTGCAAGGTGTGCTTAGGCTTGAGCAAGCATATGTATTTATTCACTATTCTATGATTAATGCAATATATATAGATATATATGTATTATATATATATATAATATATATATATATATATATATATATATATATATATATATATATATATATATATATATTATATTATATAGTATATATATATAATATATATACTATTATATATATAATATATATATATATATATATTATATATATATTATATAATATATATATTATATATATTATTTATAAAGGCCAAAACAAAGATTCAAGACAGAGATCGGGAACAAAACACAGAGCAATTCTATTACATGCAAATCTCCATGAAACAAAAGATGTCTTGGACAAAGGCTCTCGCTTCCCTATATAGGAAAACCAAGAAGTCTCCCAATCATCCTTTTCTCTTCTGGATCTTTCCTCAAGATTTAAATAGTAACAGATATGAGATAAAGTGGAGATTCCTAACAAGGGGTACCCATGAAAGCCTATTACAATAAAGTAGATCATTTACGGAAAGTAAACTGATATGATACAAAGTGGAGATTCCTGACAAGGGGAACCCTCGAAAGCCTGTACCATAAAGTAGAATATTTATGGAAAGTAAATTGATAGGATACAAAGTGGAGATTCCTGACAAGGGGAACCCATGAAAGCCTGTACAATAAAGTAGATCATTTACAGAAGGTACTGATATGATACAAAGTGGAGATTCCTGACAAGGGGAACCCACGAAAGCCTAAATTTATTTATTGTAATCATGTTATATAAAGAGGATCTTCAAATATTACCATTCACCTTTAGGACTTTGGTGTGTGTCATAATCACTATTGTCAGGACTAGAATCATATACTTCTACAAACCTGTCTAAATCTAATCCCGACAGATTTTGCAACCATGGAGGTTTGCTACCAAAGCTGGTAGAAAAACCAGAGAATCCCATGTGCAGATCTAAAGCACTTGGAGGGATGCCGACTTCTCCAAAGTAATTTAATTGCATTCTAAAAGAACCATGTTCAATTTCTATTATATCTATTCCTTTGTACAACAAATCAAACTAAAATATGTCATATCTCTCAACCCCATCTTTCATGTCCTGGTGGAGTATTGATAGAGCTATAAACTGAGTTAGCCTTCCCTGGTCTTCTTTTCATGGGCCAAATGAAGCCATTAACAAATTCATCCAGTTGCTCCATAAAGAAAATGGAGAAGCAACATCTTCACAATACATAATTACATACACTCTTTCATAGATTCAGGCAGTTTGAAGAATATAGTAGTAATCTGACCAATTCAAAGCTGGATCAAAAATATATACAATTCTCCTATATGGATGCATAACTAAAACAAAATAAATAAGAAAATTATTTACATTGGCAAGAGGAAGACTGTAACCCATCTTGGCATCAATGGTGTAGAACCATTTTTCAATAATTACATTTTGAATTTCAGTAGGTAATCTTCTGATTTTAAATAAAAGGCAATCTGTGCAAAATGAATAATGACATTGGGGACATAATTCAACACAAGATATTTTTGAGGAGGATGAGCTTTCTCCAATCTCAAATTTCTTGATTACCATTTCCTTTGATTTCTCTGACCCTTCTCTTGTCATCAGATCAGCAAGATAATTTTCTTTGCCTGCTTTATATATTATATCAAAGTCATAGTCATCTAACCAAAGAGCCCACCTCATGGTTCTAGATTTACCTTGTTCTAGAAGTCTTTTGTTCTGGAGCATTCCTTTCATATGATTGAGGTCAGTCTTGATTGTAAAATGAGTGCTCTTAAGAAATAACCTGAATCTCTTAATTCCTTTCTTAACAGTAAGTATTTCTTTGTGTGAAGATGGATAATTTAGTTTTGGACCAGAAAATGTACCTGAAGTATAAGCACAAACTTCTTCTCTTTTCCCATGTTTCTACAAAAGAATTACCCCCAACAGCAATCTGATGCATCTGTTTCTAGTATAAAAGGAAGATCTTCTTGAGGAAGAGTGAGAGGTGGCAGTTGCTCAATTTTTTGTTTGATATTTTTGACTGCTTGAGTCATTTTATTAGTCCAAATGCTTCCCTTTTTTAGCCGCTATTGTAGAACTTTTGTATCTTTTTCTTGTTTAGGATAGAACTGCCTTATATAATTCAAGCATCCCAATAATCTTTGTACAGTCCTAATGTCTGGGAGTATATCAGGAAAGTTGGCTAGGGAATGCAAAACATGAGGTTGTAATTCTATTTTCCCTTGAGATATAAATAGTCCCAAATACTCAATACGAGTTTTGGCAATAATGAACTTATCAGATGAATTGGAGAGAGCGAGTCCATGTAGATGGACTATTTGATAAAAACTTTCTAAATGGATTTTATGTTTTGCAAAATCTCTGCTATACACAAGAAGGTCATCAATATATACAATAACAAAAGAACAATCTTTAAAGATGTCTTCCATTCTTTTCTGGAACTCTGAGGGAGCATTTTTCAAACCAAAGGGCATGACAGTCCATTGATATTGTCCTCCTGGTACTACAAACATTTTTTTGTATCTATCCTCTAGGATAATTCCAATTTGCCAAAATCCACTTTTCAAATCAAATTTGATAATAACATTTGCTTTAGCGATTTTAGATAAGAGCAATTCTTTATTGGGAAGAGGATACCTGATTGGCATTAATGCTTCATTTAACGCCTTGTAATTTATAACCAGTCTCTTTTTACCTCGTTTTTACTCAGAGTGTTTATTGACATAGAATGCAGGACAAGCCCATGAGCTTTTGCAAGGTTTAATAAGTTTTCTGAGTAGCAGATCTTGAATCTCTTTGTTGCATAATTCCTGCTCTTAAGGGCTCATATGATTTGCAGATGCTTTCTGTGCCATAATTGTTCCTTCTTTCTTAAATGTAAGAGAGACAATATATTTTTCTCGGGACCAAAATGCATCAAGGTGGTCAGAAGTACAATTTTCTTTTATTTTCTGACTAATATCTGCAAGAACAGTAGCACATGAGTATTAGCATGCTTAACAATTTTCTGAATTTTACTTAGATCAGCTAGAGTAGTCTCTTGATTAAGAGCTTCAGCTGGCTTAATCTTTAGGGTATATCTGTTCTTGGCTAGAACTGGAATTTTACTCCCCTACACAGTAAAAATGATTAGATTTTTGTCAATCGTGATGGGCATGAACTTTTCATAAAATCTTGTCCTAGCAATATGTCTGCCCCTATGTCATAATTGAACAGAGTAACAAAAACTTTTGTTGCTCCCAACAGTAGAGGAAAATGTGGAGCAATGTATGGAATCTAGAGAAGGTGTTTATTGACTGCCCGGAATTGGATTTGAGTGGGCTTCTAGTAGTAGGCGAGGATTGCTTTGTATTTACAACAACTAATCATAGCACCTGTATCAATCTGAGCATCCAAAGTATATTCTTTATATCTAGGGACTTTTATTTTTACAAGGATTACCATCTTGTCATTAATCCCACCGATATCTTGAATATTTTCATTGTTGTCTTGACTTTTTGTAGTTAAAGCTGTCTGAGAATCTGCAAAAGGGAGAGAAACAAACTTGGAGTTTAAATCATATAATTCTTGCATTTGAGTTTTGATTTTTTGTGCAAGATTTTTCATTTGCGTTCTATCTTCTCTTAAGCTTTTTTCCACTTGGTGAATTTTATCCAATATTTTCTCTGTGGTATTAGTGGAAAAAGGAGGATCCCAATTCTAGAAATCTTCTATTTGAATAGAAGTTTGAGGGAGACCATTTTTCAAATTTTTTCTTGTATTCTTCTTTCGGGTATGAGTAAACTGGGATGTAGGGATGCTTTGTCTCTTTCTAATTCTTCCACTTGTTGTTTAAGAGTAGAGAGGGAGAACATTAAACAATCAGAAATATATGTACAATCACTCTATTATCATCTAAATAGAGTTTTCTGAAATCTTCATCTAGATCTGAGGAACTATCTGCCTGAGTAACATAAAAGCATTCAAAGTTAGAATTAGACTAAGAAACTAGATCCCATTCTGTTGGATCATGTGCCGATTTAAATATAGAAGAAATTTTATTTTGAATCTTTTTCTTTTCTCTATTGGGACAATTATTTTCCGAATGAGCAAGCTTTCGACAGATAAAACATTTTGTTTGTTTGGTTGGTTTATTCCTCTTTCTGAATATAAATCTGGATCTTTGTTTTGGTGATGAGTATCTTTTCTTTGATCTAGAGGAATATTGCTTGCTTTTGCATTGACATTTATCAATTTGGTTTCTTTGAGAACCCTTCTTGGAGGTGTTCTTATAACATCCAAAATGATATGTCTCTGAAAATGAATCACAAATAGCAGGACTGAAATGTAACTATTTTTTGACATTTTTCTTGGTCTTATATGATGCACATTCATTCTTCAATGTTGTGAGGATATGTTGATGCAAAGCTGCTAATGATAATGTATCAATAGAAATATGCTTGGAAGTAAGTGATTGATGAACTAATTCTGGAATCTTACCCGGCATAGATGCTATGTAATGTCTAAGATATGAGTGTTATGATGATCACAGATCTTATAATATAGATTCTGCATAGTGCAGTAATACTCTGATAGGAGATCTAGACTGCACAATCTTTGACTCATAAACATTTGGAAAAAGTGCTCATTATCAGAAGATATGACTCCCAAAAATTCATGGGAGAGAGCCATGAGTATTGCTTGGAGTGGGAAACAATCTTGCATTTCCAGTGTGCAGGGAAACAGTCTTGTATTTCCAATTAAATTCCATATGATGAGGATTACTATATCTTTCCATGAAACTTTTGTATCAACTTTCTTTTGTGATGCCCATGCATTTATCTGCTGCAAAAGAATAAGGGTTTGATCCCTTGTCAGGCAATCAAAATCTATAAAGAAAGTATTCCCCTGCTTATTAGACTTGAGTGTAGAGGATGGATCATAGCTGAATTCTGTAGAAGCAAGATTTTGTGTCCATGTGTTGAAACGTCTGTTCTTTGATTGTGATCCAATATCAAATCATGTTGTTCTTGCATTTTTGTTTTAAAAATTAAATTTTTCATTCCTTCTGTTTTTTGGAGGATTTGATGAACCTTCATCTCCTGACTGACTTGCCATCTTGATTTCTATAATACAAAAATTTTCAATTTTTTGTTTTAATAGATCTAGCTTTTCGCGAGCTAAGCTAGTGCCTTGAACTAAAGCAAATAGCTTGCTATCATTTCTATCCATCATTCTAAGTGAAAAATTGTTGTGAATTTCCAATAGCTTTCACCAATGTGAATTTCGAGCCTTCTTCTTCTATCTTAGAGTAATGGGGAGGACTGTCAGACTTAACTATACATGCTTCAAAGCTAGTTACAGCTCTACTTATTACTCCTAGCTTATCATTGATTATCCTGAGCTGATTTTCATATATGTCTTGAGAAGAATGCATTGTATCAATGCTCTAGTGGATTTTCCTGACATGATCTTTGACTTCAACCACTTCCCTGGCTAAGTCATCTATGTTCTAGGCTATACAAATTGATTGATCATTACCATAGTTTTGTATTTTAGTGAACTCGGAGGCTTCTAGATCTATGGTTGTTCTGTAATGCAAAAACTGAAGATCCGGGAGCTCGTAAGTCCGCGATAAGTCCCGCTGTTGCCGACGAATAGGCGTTAGGGCATTGGGCAGATTATTCCTATTGTTGCTCTATCACCAGGTGTTTCTATTTCCTTTATTCTCATCGATATGGCTAGTAGTTCAATTTTTGATTTCTCCTCTGAATCACAAAATGCAGCTCATGAGAACAGATGGTCATGGTTAACTAAGTACACTAGTAATGATCAGAAATATGTTTTGTTTGATGATAAAGTAGTTGAACAAGAGTTCAATCCCCAACCCAATTGGGAATTACCTTCAATCGAAACTGAAAAAATTCACAAACTACCCATCTTCCAGTTTCACGTTGCTACTCTTTTCATATTTTCGTGTGTAAATGTTCTTGTTTCAGTAGGGAAGAGTGTCTATTAGATTCCTTTAAGCAGAAAAGATGATATTGAATGGGGTTTGCATCATGGATATAAATACATTCATATTGGACTTATCCAATTTGGTATCAACCCTTTAGTCAGACCAGGTTTGAATAATTCATGTCTTACATGTGTTCTTGACACCAGACACAATAAGTTTGAAGATGCTTTAATTAGTGAGTTTCAAAGCCCCTTAAATAATGGTCCAGTCTGGTCTTCAGTGGTTCCTCGATACCAAGTGTCATTAACAGACCCATATGTAAATGATTTTCTGCAAGCATTTTTCTATTGATACATTATCATTAGCAGCTTTGCATCAGTAATAAGGGTTAAAGAGTTGAGAAGTTACTAGTTAGAGGAAATTTGATTTTAAAAAGTTAACATTGAATTTCCATGTCATAATGTGTAAGCCAATCAAATTCCTTTAAAATTCAAAAAGAGATAAAGGTGTGACTAGGCACTGACAATTTTTTTAATAATATAATTTACCTACCTTAAGCGTGAATAGTGCCCAAGTACCCAAAACTACACTAAATATTAAAAATAAAATTAATATCTTATTCTATGAAAGTTATAATAATGAGAATATTTTTAATGAAGTGTAAATCATGGGTTGGGTGTGTTTTTAATGACTCGTAACTAATTTAAATTTTTTTAAATATTGTGTAAATAAATTAATTTTAATATAAATATAACTTATTTGATAAAAGTGCATTTATTGCGTAATTTAAATTTTATTAAATGTTGTGTAATATATTAATTAAATATAAATATATAAACGATTATTGTTTTTAATGACTCACAGCTAATTATATATTATTATTTTTTTTTTTATTTGAGTAATTAATTTTTAATTTTAATATTATATTATATATATAATATATTATTATATAGATATCTATCTTTCTAAAAATTATTTTAATATAAATATTTACTATTATATTCATAAATGCAACATTTATTCGGTAATTCTAATAAAAGTAAAATAATAAAAAAAATATATTCAAAATTTGTGTACATGACATTATGTGAATCCTACGATGACTGGTACACCTAACCCAGGGACATCTAAGTTGTCAAAAGCACTCGGGGATCACACTCAGGCTGGGCCACACCAACCTTTAGCATGGTTGGATTTTTGCCCACAGAGTTTCGAACCGATGACCTTTTCACCACGGAGTGCCTTGACAAAACACTCTGTCACTATGTGCTCTACACCCCATGGGCAAAAAAAATGTTACACAATTAAATTAAATTAAAAAATATATAAATATATTGACTATGAAAAGAGTTATGATTTTTTGGGCATCTGGTATTGATAAACCATGCTATTCGTCCATGGTATTGTAAGAAAGCCTTTTATAGGTTAGAAATCACCATGGTAAAGTGGGGGTGAATCTCCATAGTTAAGAACCTTGTTACATATATATTTTTTAAATGTATAAATATGTTTAACTCATATATTAATTCTTTTATAATTAATAATGATAATAATAATAATGTGAGATGTATCATGAGGTAAGTGTTTTGATGTGTATATCAATATTTTGTGTTAATAATTTAAAGTTATTTCACTTAAAATACATCAAAATTACTCAAGTTTGCTAGTATTTAGCATATAAAAAATGTCGCAACTAACATTTTTTGGTTGTTCAAGCATAAATTAACCATTTTGTATAAGTGATTTTCAAATGCCTCCGAAAATGTAAAAAAGAGTATGCATTTTTAGGCGGTAATATGTGGCATGTTTATTAGGGAGAGAAGATTTTTTATAATTGTAAACACAATTCCAAGATGCCATAGGCATATCCAATTGTTGTTTCAAACACATGTACCGACACTATACATCCTACAAAAGAGGGAAAGACCAATCAAATAAGCATACTTATTCTACAAGCACTCAATTATTATGTTAATATGAGACACCATTCCCTTGTGTTTGTCCCCATTAGAATTCATAGGGATTGTGTTACCTAATTAGTGTAGATCCATCTTGACTTTGGATCTATCATGCATAGAAAGAGACCAAAGTTTTGGAAATGTTTAAATATGTAGGGATTTAATCCCTTTCAATACATGTCAATGGTGTGTTTCTCAATATGAGGGGAGACGTGTAATTCGTTTTGTGTTCAACATGAAGTTTTTTGTGGTATATTAAGAACCAATACACATCCATCTTAATTTTAGATCTACCATGCGCCAAGAGGGAACCAATCGCTATAGGTGCAAACTTTTCCTCAAATTTATCCATCTTAATTCTAGATCTACCACGACCAATGGGGATCCAATCCGTACAGGTGTAAGCCTTTCCTCAAAATTTGATCCCACACAGAGCATGATAAATTGGGAGTTAAGATGGATTACTTTGGTTCTTAATATGCCACATGTCAAATTCATGTTGAACATAAAAGGAATTACATATATTCCCTGATACAGAGAAACTCACCATTGAAATGTTTTAACCATTGGGTAATGAGAGGGATGAAATCCATGTGGGTGCAAACCTTTTCTCAAAATTTGATCACTTTATAGATTCACATTTAAGATGGACTTACACTAGTTATTGATATGTTTTACTTAACATAGACATTCAAATATTCTATTTTAGCTCACATTGATTTTGTTGTTGTTGTTGTTATTAATGTATATTAAATGCCACATGTCAAATCATACAAAGAATTGAATGAATTACACATGCCCTTCATAATGAACTACTTTTTAATAATAAATCTCTCTCTATGAAGTTGATAGTGAAATATTTTACTTAATATGGACATTCAATTATTTTATTTAAGTCTTACAATGGAACATTAATTGCATGAAGTTAATATTGAAATATTTTACTTAATGTGGACATTCAAATTTTGTTATTAATGTTTTTTTAAATGTCAATTATCAACTCCATATTAAGCATTGAAGGAATCACACATCTCCCTCGTACTAACTCCGCACTAAAAGTTGAAGGAAGTACACATCTCCCTCCAACAAAGTAAAAAGTGGCTATAATAAGAATTTTTTATTACCAATTACTTTATTTCTCTATATATCAAGTCTATGTAAATTATATTACTTACCAGCCTAGATCCATCTTAACTCCGGATCTACCAAACATTGAGAGGGATCAAATCTCTTTTTACTCTAAAAGAGGTTTGCGTCTCAAGAGATTTTATCCCTCTAGGCGCTTGGTAGACCCAAAGTTAAGATGGATCTAGGTTGGTTTAATTATTATATTATAATTATAAATAGCAGCCTAGATTCATTTTAACTTCGGACTTATCAAGCGCCGAGAGGGATCAAATATTTCTGCATCTTAATTGCGCTGAGAGGTGCTCTTCAACCCAGTATGATAAAGATGTTGTGATATAATGTTTAACATTTTGACGAAGTCAAATTACATAAAATAAAATAAATTTAAATTTAAAAGTTTAATGTAATTGTACTTTTAATAGGTTAAAAAATAAAATTAAATAACTACTCCGAATACGAATAACGAAATACGAATAACCATCATAAAAATAAAATATAATAAAAAAAATGGACATGGATGAAACCCGGTATTTATATGAAATGTAGCCTATTTAAAGGGGAAATTAAACCAGCCTAGATCCATATTAACTTCGGATCTACCAAACGCCAAGAGGGATCAAATCTCTTGATATGTAAACCTCTTTTAAAGTGAAAAGAGATTTGATCCCTCTTGGCGCTTGGTAAATCCAAGATGGATCTAGGTTGACATATTTGCATCTCAAGAGATTTGATCCCTCTAGGCACTTGGTAGATCTGAAGTTAATAGGGATCTAGGCTTGTTTAATTCCCCCTTTTAAATAAACTATATTCCAAATGAATACCATAGGCAATACCATGAGTTCTCATAAACCTAGAGCTCAAAGAACACTAGTAACTTGACCAAGTCAAGTTTACCTTAACTATCCAACAAAAATTAATAAAAAAATAACGTAGAATTTTTATTTTAACATAGGGTTATTTTTATTTTTATTTCAAATTTACCTTAACTACCCAACAAAAAAGGATAAAAAAACAATAGCTTAGAATTTTAATTTTAACATAAGGTGATTTTTTATTTTATTTTAAACCAATCAAAAATGTTTACTGGACAAGACTTTACAACATCTCTTGCATAATGGGTTTGGAGTGCCTCTTTGGCGCAATAATATTAATTTTATATTTTATTCTTAATTTTATATTTTTTCGATCGAGTCAAAATGTTTGCGCCAAGAGGCGCTCTCCAACCTAGTATAGTATAGATGTGTAATGTAATGCAATTGTCCTATAAAACATTTTGACTCAGTTCAAACAAAATATCAAACCAAAAACATTTTGACTCAGTCGAATTATATAAACTAAAGTAAAAAAATTAAAAAAAAAAAAAAACATTAAAATTAATAATTATATCTATTAATTAATAATTAAACCAACCTAGATCCATCTTAACTCCGGATCTACCAAGCATTGAGAGGGATCAAATCTCTTGAGATACAAACCTCTTTTAAAGTGAAAAGATATTTAATCCCTCTCAACGCTTGGTAGATCTGGAGTTAAGATGGATCTAGGTTGGTAAACAACACATTCCAACATTCCAACATCTCTACCATCTCTTTCATTTTTATTTATTTATTTTAATTTTATTTTATTTTGATTAAGTCAAAATATTGAACATTAGAACATCTCTACCATACTAAGCTAGAGAGCGTCTCTCGACACAAAAATGTTAATGAAATGTTTTTATTTGTTGTTGACATTGAAACAAGTTTTGTTATTGATATTTTTTTAAAATGCTAAGTGTCAACTTCATGTTGAGCATAGAAGAAGTTACACATCTTACTCTTATGAGGTTATTCAGAATGTCTTTCAGAATAATCACATCATTAGTTGTAGGTTGACATTTCAAACCATCTAATGTGGTTCATCCTCAAGACAAAGATGAAAAAACATATCTATCGACCATCTTATGAGGTTGTAACAAATACCTTTTGATACAACTAATAAAACCTACACATTAGATAGTTTGCTCCATATTTTTGTTCACCCCTTTCCAAAACTCCTATAAAAAGTTAAATTAAACAAGCCTAATATGCAGCGCTGCTGCTTATTACCTGCGTCTAATGGAAAATGTAATTGATAACAGAGGTATACAAATTCTCCTCATGCCTATGCATAAAGAACTTTTTTTTTTTTTTTTTTTTTTTTTTTTTTTTTTTTTTTTTAAACTTATGATTTGCAAGGTTCCATTTTGTAAGCGACATTATAATAGTTTAGATCTTCTTCAACTTTTGAATTTAGGTTTCTACTTTAGAATATTAAAACAAAAAACAATTGTTGAAGTTTTTAAGTAAGGAGATTTTTATAGTTGAATTCACAAAGTTAAGATTCACTAAGTGTTTAGTTAAAACAATGAAATTTCTATTTTGCATTAAAATCATTCATAACAAAAATTTACACAACAAATTGTCTTTTGTTTGTTGTCTATATTCTTAAATAACTAATGCATCTACAAATGCTTATAAGCCTTTACCTTGCAATATTTGACAACTTGATATAAGGCCTTATATGACTCCTACACAAGTCGCCCATAAAATCAATCTTGCTATTAAAGGTAGGTAAAAATGTTTGAAAGAAAAACATTATATAATATTAAATGAACACATAATTAATTATGAAAATGCATGTTGACTTAGGGGCATACCAAAGAGCTATAAAGATTTATAATGGAAGGGACATTGTTTTTTCTTATCAACACATTATATTATTTTAAATATGTTGTTAGTAAAGGAATAGTTAAGTTTTAGGTATTTTATATTTTTATGAAAATAAAGATAGAAAAATATTTACAAGTATTTGGAGACTTTAAGTTATTAATATATTAGATAGGCAATAAATGTAAAATTGAGACTATAATATCAATTCCAATTAGAAATCAATTTATTAATGTAAGAAAAAACTCAAATGCAACCAAAGTTTAGAGGAAGAACTTAAATTGCATTTTCAAAAATATATTTATCTTGGTATAGGAAGTGATAGAAAATCACAGATGTGTTTATTAAATTTTGTTTGTAGTTGTTGCAATAACATTGGAGTCTTAGTAGTAAGACTTGAGAAAGATTTTGTTAAAGATTTCCCATTATAACTTACAAATATTTTATTTAAATAGTGGCATAATTATTGTAGATGTTTTTCTTATATTAAGTAAGTAGATTATATAGGTTAATATTATATATAAATGTGAATGTATATATAAAATAATTTCTCTCTCACACACACATATATATTAAACCACAAAAAAATATCATAAAACAAGTGTAATATGCAGTGTTGCTA